>PVHP010044299.1:0-14138 GCA_004024765.1 Zapus hudsonius
GTTCGATTCCCCAGCACCCACAGAAAGCCAAATGCATAAGTTTGCAGTGGTTGGAGGTCTTGGCATGCCCATTCTCTCTCTGTCTCTCTTCTCCTGAGTACAAATAAATAATATTTTTAAATGCCAACAATTTTATTTATTTATTTGCAAATAAATAGATTCCAGATGCATGTGCCACTCTGTGCATCTGGCTCCATGTGGGTAGTGGGGGACTTGAACTCAGGTCATTAGGTTCTGCAGGCAAGAGTCTCAACCTCCAGGCCCTGGGTCATATTATTTTATAGATCAACCATCAGCCAGCTTCGTCTGACTCTCATACCGACCGTGTGAACTTACAGAAGCTCTTCTTAACTTCTTCCCGTGAAAAATGGCGAAATAACCACATATTCCAACAGAAAGACTTCTGCGGACCCTGTCCAGACAAAGCTGGCTGATGGTTGATCTATAAAATAAATAGTATGCACAAACCAGAAACTCCGATGTCATAAGGACAAGACACATGCCTGTAACCCCAGCATTCTGGAGACAGAGGCAGGGGATCAGAAGTTCAAGGTCAGGGGTTGAAGAGATGGCTCAGCGGTTAAGGCACTTGCCTCCAGTGCCTAAGGCCTCAGGTTCAATTCCCCAGGACCCACATATGCCAGACCCACAAGGTGGTGGCCCTGGTGCGCTCTCTCTCTCTCTCTCTCTCTCTCTCTCTCTCTCTCTGCTTGAAAATGAATAAATAAAATAAAAAGAGAAGAAAAACAGAGACAGAGAGAGATAGATAGAGAGAGAGAGAATGGGTGTGTCACCTTATTTTTTGGAAACAAAAAGACAGTCATGAAACGATCGTTCCTAATTCCAAAATTTCCAATTTTTTCCCCCTGCTCTCTTTGCCCTGGCACACAGTTAATTAACCTGGTGTCGTCTGTTACCAGAAGATGAAAGGGAAATAACAGGCCCCAAATTCCAACGGAAACCTGGCTTCATTGATTGAGCCACATCGGTTTCAGAACTATTGGTCTCCAACCCACATGATTAGCAAAAGGTCTCTGACCCCAGCTCAGAACCATAGCTTCCCTCTATAGGTGTGGGTCATGATTTCCTCTGGGCTTTGTGGGCAGCGACAAACCTCCAGGGACAAAGCAGGAGCCATTCCCTAGCCTGGTCCCTTGAAGGCCACACCCTCCTTTGTTTCACCAGCTGAGTCTGGCCACCTCCACGGGAGACGGTGCGTTTCTCTTTAACCAAATGGCTCATTCTTTTTTGTTATGTTTTAATATTTTTATTTATGAGAAACAGAGAGAGAGAGAGAGAGAGAGAGAGAGAGAGAGAGAGAATGGGTATACTAGCTTCCAGCCACACCACTGCAAATGAACTCCAGATGCATGTGCCACTTTGTGCATCTGGCTTTACATGGGTACTGGGGAATTGAACCTTGGCTGTCAGGCTTTGCAAGCAAGTGTCTAACTACTAAGCCGTCTCCCTAGCCCCCACTCCTTTTCTTGTATCAGGTGCTTTGAGGAAAACACTCCAATTTTCTTCCTTAATGAAAACAAGTAGAATATATGTGTATGTGTGTGACCCCCCCCCCCACACACACACGAGAGTGAGCTGCATGCATTCAATCTGTTAGAGGCGCTTGCTGGCAAAGCCAGACAGGTCTGGGTTCAAATTCCTTGGTACCCACATGAAGCCAGATGCACAAAGAGGTACTTGCATCTGGAGTTCATTTGCAGTGTCTGGAGACCCCCTGGCACGCCCATTCACTCTGTCTCCCTCTCTCCCTCCCTCCCCCTTCTCTCTCTCTCTCAAATAAAGAAATAAAATTAAAAAAAAAAAAAGAAAAGAGCATATACAACGTAGAGCCATCACCTCTCAGACTAAGACTGAACACCCTGGGGCTGGGGGTGTAGCTCAGAGGTACAAGCCTTCAGTGGATATGGGGTCCTGGGTTCAATACCCACAAAACATAACACACAGCCCTTAACCACGCAAAGACTAGAGAGAGGCCATTCATCCCCCGTGTCTCGCACGATTTGCCCAAGCCAGTCAGCACCCAAAGTCCAGGTAGCACCTATAGTTTACAGTATCAATGGGTGGGATAGCTGCTTTTTGGAGAGCCCAGGGTTAAGAGACGGCTCTCCTGACAGCTGGCTGATCTCAGGTGACATTGGCCAGAGCTCCTGTCCCAAAGAGCTCCCCACACAATCCAACAAAACAAACGAGGTAACAGAAAGTACTCAGCTATTACAACTTCTGTTATAATAAATAAGTAACTTTTGTTGGTCCGCCTGGCTTCTTGAAGTCCAAAACAATGTTGGCAAAGACACTCTTTGTTCCGATCAACTCAACAGCAAACCCAAGGGGAGTGGGGGATGGGCCAACTAGAAGGTTCTCCGCCAGTGCACCCTGGAGAAGCAATTAATTTTACTACAAACAGCGAGAGGGCTGCTCTGTTATTTCCGAGGGAAGACCTCAAGCAAATTACTGCTTTTTTTTTTGGGGGGGGGGAGATTGTTTTGATACCTTTGTCCTGGCTAATCTCAACACACAGGTCCCACTCATAATCAAGGATCCTTCCTGGTGGTCTGTCACAGTTACTTTCAAAGGGCTCAGTAGCTCAGGCTAGCCTCGAACTCAGCACCCTCCTGCCTCACCCTCTGGAATACCAGGATGACTGCTTTAGAGGCAGGTGCCACCATGTCCACTTTAAATGACTCCTTGAGTCTCCTCAGTAACTTGACTTTTTGCTCCCATATTGGAAAAGGATCCTGTCTTTCTTGGCCACCACAAGGAAATACATTTTGGCTCAAATAAAGCTTTAAGAGGTAGGGGAATAAAAAATATATATTAAAAAAAATTTTAAAAACCAACCTTGGGAAATAATTAAAATATGGGTTTCTGGGAGAGCCCAGGCCGCAGGCCAGGTTATGAACACAATCTCAGGACTGCCAGTAAAATCAGAGCCACTGTTTCAGACCGGGGTGTTGTTGGCGAGGGCTCGCTCTGCAATTACTTTCAAAGGGATTCGTTTTCGTCAACATTCGGAGGGTAAGTCAACATTAGTCCTGGCAGCATGCCCACATTTGCTATTTTATTAGTCTGCTACTGGGCTAAATTGGCCCGAGATTAAAAACATCTGAAAAAAAAAACCAGCCCTAAAATATTGGAATTTTGAGAAACACACACACACACACACACACACACAGAGCCAGGTCTCTTACACAGGATGTAACTGTGGCTTAAGCCTTAGGCAGAGGGAGAAATCCACACCCCATAAATTTTTCAGCCAATGCCAGCCCTCAGGGTGCTAGGAGACCTTCGGGGAAAGAGGAAGCCACATATTTATTTAAGGCTCTCTGAGGTCCCTGGTGGCACAGGTGCCCACCCTCAAGCAGGGCACCTCACTGAAGAGGGTAAGGGTCCCAGAGCTGTGACACCAGCATCAGCCCTCCTATCCACATACAAGGGCTGCCCACAGGTTGATGTTTCTCTGTATGATCTTGGGGGGCAAGAATAGTACATAAGCGATGTGCCCACCATGTTAAACCCATCTGGGGGTGTGGGAAACAGGATGTGGGTGGGGGGTGATACTCGGTGACACCTGGGGGTGGCAATGGTGGCTGTCTCCAAGGGTCACTGTTGCAAGCCCTAAGGAAGGTGTTTGTGGCTCTGGAGTTCCTAAATGACTTCCTACTTGTTTCTTGGAACCTGTGGGTGGGAGACAAGTTCTGCCCTTGTTGATCTTTGCGGAAGGGATATCCTGGCTCTCCCTTGAGGTGGGGGGGGGAGGGGAGGGGTCCCCTGGGGCTTTGCAGTTCAGGAAGCTGATGGATACAGACCCCAAGAGTACTTTCTAGACATTTTCTGTCTTTCTCAGGGCTTTGGAGTGATTCCATAATCCTCTGCAACAGGTGACAAAAGTTCTCTCTGACCCCAAGAACACATTGATCTTTTTCTTTTTTTTAATAAAATGTTTTGAAGCCGGGCAAGGTTGTGCACACCTTTAATCCCAGCACTCAGGAGGCAGAGGCAGGAGGATCACTGTGAGTTTGAGGCCAGCCTGAGACTACAGAGTGAATTCCAGGTCAGCCTGGGCTAGAGCGAGACCCTACCTTGAAAAACCAAAATCTATTTTGAATTGCCTCTTTTATTTTATTTTTTTATTGTCCATAATGAGTTACATTGTTTAGTGGGCCAACCATGAGTTGTTATCCCCAATTCCTGATTGCCCCCCCCTTCCCCATCCCCAGTCAGCTGGATATCCTCCTCCGTGGGCTGTCTGGATCAGTCTTTGTGACAAGGGACCATGGATAGCCTAGTTCTCAGCCTGGTCCTCCTGGCCCAAGTGTGTTGTCACTGAGGGGTGCCATGCCTCTGGATAGTCTCCCCCACCACGGCTCTCACAATCTTTCCGCCCCCTCTTCTGCTCAGTTCCCCGAGTCGTGGTGGTGAGTATTAAGGCTGCTTTAAGGTTGTGAATTGCCTCTTTTAAAAAACATTTGAGAGAGAGAATCAGAGAGTATGAGCCTGCCAGGGTGTTCTGCCACTGCAAAGGAGCCCCAGAGGCATGTGCCACTTTGTGCATCTGGCTTTACGTGGTGGTGTGGTCAGCTTTCTCCTGCTGCCACAAAGAACCCAAAAACAAGGCTGTTGACGGGAGCAATGGGTTTATTTTGGCTTTCGACTAAAGGGAAACGCCATGATGGCGAGGAAATGACAGCACGAGCAGAGGGTGAATGTCACATCTGCCCCACAGCACCGCAAACAGCGGCAGGAAGGTGTGCCCGACGCTGGCAAGGGGAAGCTGGCTTGTAACCCCCAAAAGCCCGCCCCCGACAACACAGCTCCAACAAGGTTCCAATTCCAGAACTGCCATCAGCTGGGGATCCAGCATTCAGAGCACATTTCTTTGTGGGGGACACCTGATCACGCCATCACACCTGGGTGCTGGGGAATTGAACCCAGGTGGTTAGGCTTTGCAGGCAAGCTCCTTAACCACTGAGTCAGCTCTCCAGCTCCACAATGACCTTTTGAAAGTACCTAAGGATAAATATGAGCCAACCTTTCTGGCCAAGGACCAATAATACCCCATGACCTGGAGCCAGAATGTCTCTATGCATGTGGCAGATGTGTGTGGTAGAGGAATTCCCCCCAGCAAAGAGCTGAGCCTTGCCCTCCTTCCAGAGCCCCAGGGGGACAGCAGAGTGTTCTTCCTGCCCACCTCCATTCCCTGTGGCTTGTGAGGCCCTTGCCACCATCGTCCCCCCAGCAAGGAAGGCTCTGGCTACTTGTCCACACCCCTGTCATCCCCCCCTTTCTCCTGCAGCGTTCCCATTTGTATAGTCAAGCCCTGGCTGCAAACATAGAATCCGGGAGTGTTCTGGAAGCTTCCAAGGCTGTGTCAGAGGAGAGGGAAATGCCAGTGGTGAAACCTCAAGACAAGGGCCTGTGTGGAGCAGAAGGAGTCAGTAGATGGATGGGCCTTGAAGTCAGCAGAGACCCCCCCCCCTCCAGAACACTGCTGAGTTCTCAAACCCAGGTGTGGTAGGGGATCACTGTGAGTTCAAAGCCAGCCTCAGTGACACAGTGAGTTCCAGGTCAGCCTGGGCTAGAGTGAGACCCTACCTCAAAAAATAAAAACAGCCGTGCGTGGTGGTGCACGTCTTTAATCCCAGCCCTCGGGAGGCAGAGGTAGGAGGATCACCATGAGTTCAAGGCCAGCCTGAGACTACAGAGTAAATTCCAGGGCAGGTTTGGCTAGAGGGAGACCCTACCTTATAATAATAATATAAAAAAGAGCTGGCCTGCAGTCTTGACAGGCCTAATATCATCTGGTATTTGGCAGCCACAGGAACTCATTAGGCAGCACTGACTCCATTAGATGTGCAAGGCTGAATTTTTCTACAAAAATAATGTTACCTTTGGCTTCCAAAAGGATCTCACAGCCTCACAGCTGCTCCCTCCTCTCTCATTTACTTGTCATTTAAAAATGTATTTATTTTAAAAAATGTATTTATTTATGTGTGTGTGTGAGAGAGAGAGAGAGTGAGAGAGAGAGAGAGAGAGTGAGAGAGAGAGAGAGAGAGAATGGGCTTACCAGGGCCTCCAGCCACTGCAAATGAACTCCAGATGCATGCGCCACTTTGTGCATCTGGCTTTATGTGGGTGCTGGGGAATGGAGCCCAGGTCCTTAGGCTTTGCAGGCAAGCACCTTAACCACTGAGCCATCTCTCCAGCCCCCACCTGTCATTTTGTTGATGCTCAGCATTACCCCGAGTGTCTCAGAACAGGAAACACGAGAACAGAGCCGAAGAAGGATGCTCAGATCTCGATCTCCATGACTCAAAGGACAGGACTGACTGTCCCAGCCCAATCTGGGATGATCACGGTGCATTCAGGCGAACTCAACTGCCAAGTCTGCATTTTCTGACTGAAAATGAGGCAGAGACCAGATTTGTCTGCTGGGATATTTCACCAAAAGCACCAGGTCTGCAGGAAAATATGGGAGTGCCTTTCTTGGTCGCCAGTCACTTAACGTTGACCTGAACAACTTAAAAAATATTTTATTTATTTGAGAGAGAGATGCACTTTGTGCATCTGCCTTTCTGTAGGTCCTGGGGAATTGAACTTGGGTTGTTGGGCTTTACAGGAAAGCATCTTCACTGCTGAGCCATCTCTCCAGCCCCAAGAACAACTTTTAAAAATATTTCTATTTATTAAACAAAATTCTATTTATTTGAGAGAGAGAGAGAGAGAGAGAGAGAGAGAGAATGTGTATGGGCAGACCACTGCAACATCTCTTGCTGTTGCAAACAAACACCAGTTCCATGCACCACTTTTTAAAAAAATATTTTATTTATTTATTTGAGAGAGAGAGAGAGAGGCAGAGAGAATGGGCACACCAGGGCCTCCAGCCACTGCAAATGAACTCCAGACACATGCGCCCTCTTGTGCGTCTGGCTTTACATGGGCCCTGGGGAATCAAACTCAGGTCCTTCTGCATTGCAGGCAAAGGCCTAAACGGCTAAGCCATCTCTTCAGCCCTCCATGCACCACTTTGTGAATCTGGTTTTACATGGGTGCTGAGGAATTGAACCCCAGATCAACAGGCTTTGCAAGCAAGTGCCTTGAAGCACTGAGCCATCTCTCCAGCCCTGAGAACAATTTTTCTTTTTGAGCGGGCAAGCCTTGCAGGTAGGGCCGTGAATTCCAGAGAGAAACAAATCCCTTGTGGAACACCCTGGTATCTGCCAGCTGCCCCCCACCAAGCACGATGCTTGGTCCATGTGTGTCCTGAACACCACCTGCCACCTGCCCACACTTACAACCAGGGGACGTAGAACATTTTAGAACATTCTGCTCCCAACTGAGAATAGAAAACACCCAGAGTGATTGCTCTAAAACTGAAAAAGGGATCAAACCACCTCATGAGAATAACTGGAGACTTGAAATGAAAAATTAAACCTTCCTGTTTGGGGCTTTCAGCTGACATCTTGCAGAAAGAAAAAATAAGCTACAAAGCGTGCTGTTCAGGAAGCTTTGAGGTTGGTGACTGAATAGAGAGACCCGGGTGCTTCTGTTGTCCCCACACAACCCTCAAATAGGCAGTGTGTATTCAGGGGAACCCAAGGCTGACTCTACTGGTTGACATGCAGAATATTTTTTCCCACATTTAAGTTTAGTAAAAACTGACAAACAACCTGTACAAAAAAAAAAATTCCAAATTGCTTAACTTTTTTTTTTGGGGGGGGGGTGGTTTGGAGGTAGGGTCTCACTCTAGTCCAGGCTGACCTGGAATTCACTCTGTAGTCTCAGGGTGGCCTCGAACTCATGGCCATCCTCCTACCTCTGCCTCTCGAGTGCTGGGATTAAAGGCATGCGCCACCACGCCTGGCCCAAATTGCTTAACATTTTGAAACATTAATCTTGAGAGACATGATCGCCTTAGGACCCCCTCTCCCTCTGCCACGGACAAAACATGGACAGTTTCACGAATTTGCATGTCACCTTGCACAGGGGCCACCATGACAATTTTTCTGTATTGTTCCAATTTTAGTACAAGATTTTTAATCATGGGAATTTTTTTTTAATTTTGAGAGACAGGAAGGGAAGGAAGGAAGAGAGACGAGAGAGAGAATGAATATGAAGAGAACGGGCATATTAGGATTTCTTGGGACCGTAAATGAGAACTCCAGATGCGTGCACCACTTTGTGCATCTGGCTTTACGTGGGTTCTGGGGAATCGAACCTGGGCCATCAGGCTTTGCAAGAAAGCACCATAAACCTCTCCCATCTCTCCGGCTCTAGGGACAGGAATTTTAAAATGCTCACTAACAACGATTTCTCCAGGGGCTTCTTGCAAACACTGGTTCTTCACCAGCCTGAAACATAAAGACTGTGTGTTATTTCTAACTCCCAAAAGTTAATAGGAAACCAGATGTGTCATTCTCTAGAGTCTGTTAAAATTCCTAAGGGTGTGAATAAGAAAAAGAACAGCACAAGAGAAACAGGCAAGAAGCCGTTGAGCCCCAGCTCCGCTCAGCTTCCCCTATTCAACCCATTTCAATACCAAGAGTAATCAGGGCGATGGAAGAAAATGGCAGTTGAGTTAAGAATATAGAAGGGAGCTGGGCGTGGTGGCGCACGCCTTTAATCCCAGCACTCGGGAGGCAGAGGTAGGAGGATCGCCATGAGTTCAAGGCCACCCTGAGACTACAGAGTGAATTCCAGGTCAGCCTGGGCTAGAGTGAGGCCCTACCTCGAGAAACCAAAAAAAAAAAAAAAAAAGAATATAGAAGGGGCTGAAGATGGCTCAGCAGTTAAAAGCACTTTGCAAAGCCTGATGACCCCCCCCCCACCAGTTTTGGCTCCCCAATACCCATGTAAATCCAGCTGCACAAAGTGGTGTGTGTATATGGAGTTCATTTGCAGTGGTAGGAGGCCCCGGGGCCCCCATTTTTCCCCCTTCTTCTTCTGGTCTCCTTCCCTTTCTCTCTAATAAATAAATATTTAAGTACATCTAGATGAAAACACAAATCTGTCAATTGTCTACTGGGTTTGGGGAAAACAAAATAGTGGCCTAGCACCGGAGTTAGGAGTAATGGGCGCCAGAAGTCTCCAGAACACACACTAGGGCAGTTTTGCTGAATAGATACGCATTCCTGAGTTACGTGAAGGATGTCAGGAGCGCAGGATAAGGCTGGCACGTGTCTTCCAGCTAGTGATACCTACACAGAGAAAATCCCTCTAGGAAAACTACTGCGCTTTTACCTGGCAAGACAGTTTCCCGGATAAAGGTTCTTGGGCATCCCGGTGGCAAAGTCATGTCGGGGGCCTCAAGCCTCATTCTGGGTCAGGCCCTTCCTTCTGCCTGACATTCAGCTACCAGAGCCCGTCAAATCCTCAATAAAATGCTTTCGGCCACAGACTCATGAAGGATTCCAGCAAGAGAGATGTGGCCTGCACCTGCCCCAGGAGGCTGTTCCTGGCTCCCCTGAGGAGGGGAGAGGTGACCTGAGCACTGCAGACTCAGCCAAGGTCACTCATCTCCACGAAGTGACACTGTTACCCTGTATTACAGGAAAGGAAGCAGGGGTCCAGAGAAAGGGAACCCCTTGTTGCAAGTCCACCCAGTCAGTCACTAACGGGCAGGGCTGAAATTTGAATTCAAATCTACCCGACTCTCACTTCCTGCCACCCCTACATTGGCTTCCTAGGATACATAACTTCCTCTTACAACAACCTAGCAGCAACGCACCGGGCTATCCTATCCTCAACAGTGTCTGTCTATGCACACTTGGGTTTCTCTTACATTAATGCTATAATGCTATCAATACACCCATTTCACAGAGCAAAAGACTGATTTGTAAAGAGAGAGAGAAAGAGAAAGAGAGAGAGAGAGAATATGAATGGGTGCATTGAGGTGTTAACCCCTGCGATTAAGGTTTTGTCCAAGGTCACCTAGCCAGGCTCCAGATTCCTTTCTAGAAAGGTCTAGGTTCTTTTGAGGTAGGGTCTTGCTCTAGCCCAGGCTGACCTGGAATTCACTCTGTAGTCTCAGGCTGGCCTTGAACTCATGGTGATCCTCCTGCCTCTGCCTCCCGAGTGCTGGTCTTGGCTCTTATAACACTGTTGTTAGTTTCCTAAGCCAGGAGGAACCCTAAAGGAAATGGACTCTCCCCCTCCCCTATTGGATCAGGAAGGCGAACCTTCAAGCCCTGTGGTCACGTGTACAGGTACCCAGCTCGAGTGGGCTCTTCAGCAGACATGAACCTCTGCTAAGGACACACTTGGGGACAGGTGGGTGGCTTCCGGCATCAGGAGGCTCATTGGATGAACACCACCCAACAACATGGTCCTTCCTAGTCTGCTTAGCTTCCCAGTGAGGTCACTTCCTGCTCCTTTCCCAAGGCTGACCCTCATGCTAAGGATTTGTCCAAACTCAAGTTGAAATTCCTTGAGGAAAGAAAGCAAGCCTTTGTTTTTGAAATATGGGAGGAAGGGATATAGGCAGGCCTCATTCTTCATCAGCCTGTAGTCATCACAGGATGGAGTTTCCCCTCATGGTTAACAAAGACTCTATTTATAATCAAAGTGCCCCGCTGAAGGAATAAGGCTTGAAGAGCCCCAAACAACTAAATCCACCCTTAACTGCTTGCCTCAGGTTGGTGCCTCTGTGGCCAGGGGCCTCTCTCCAGAGAGCTCACACACTGCCTTCTGTTTGACAGTCATTCTGGAATTCTCTACCTAGTCCCAGGCAGGCCTCAAGTTCATGGTGATCCTCCTACCTCTGCCTCCTGAGTGCTGGGATTTGAGGGTGGTGCACTGTTGCGGTCAGCTTTCTAGTTGCTGCGCAGAAAGAACCCAAACAAAAGCGGCTTGTGGAGGAATGGGTTTATTTGGCTTACGGACTCGAGGGGAGACTCCATCCTGGCAGAGAAAACGATGGCATGAGTAGAGGGTGGACATCTCCTGGGCCACAGCACTGCAAACAGCGGCAGGAAGGTGTGCCAAACACTGGCAAGGGGAAGCTGGCTTAGAACCCCATAAGCCCGCCCCCAACAACACAGCTCTAGTGAGGTTCTAATTCCCGAATTGCCATCAGCTGAGGATCCATCTATCAGAACACATTTGTTTGTTTGTGGGGGACGCCTGGATCAAACCATGACATGCACCAACACCCCTGGCTAAATTATGAGTTTTTTACTTAAGAAATTGACTGTAAAAATAAAGTACTGACATTAAGGTATTCTCTCTTCCTCCTCCATAAACAGAAACTAACTGCAAAAATGAAGCTTTTAGCTACTCTTTCCTGGCTCAAGCTTTAAGACTAAGGATTGGAACTCGGGGTAATGCTGAGCATCAACAAAATGACAGGTGGGGGCTGGAGAGATGGCTCAGTGGTTAAGGCGCTTGCCTGCAAAGCCTAAGGACCTGGGCTCCATTCCCCAGCACCCACATAAAGCCAGATGCACAAAGTGGCGCATGCATCTGGAGTTCATTTGCAGTGGCTGGAGGCCCTGGTAAGCCCATTCTCTCTGTCTCTCTCTTTGCTTGCAAACAAATAAAATATTTGAAAAATGGAAACTGGGGAATGATATGTATTAAAGACATACAAGCGGAAACTTGACTCATCAGAAGGTAGGAAAGAACTGAAAAGGTTCAGTGATTTACAATGACTTCTTTTGGGTCTGGTTTCTCCATCATTCACACGGCTACATGTGGCCCGAACCCACCTTCTGGGAAATCCTGATTGGATCCAGTCCTCTTGTCCCAGAAGCAGAGACTTAAGAGGTCCCCCGAAGCTGAGCCTACCTGTTCCCTAGTGGGAAGCCCTCTCTTAAGAACCAGTTTAGGGCCAGTAGTGATGGCTGCACACGCCTTAATCCCAGCCTTCCGGCCAAACGCACCACTTTGTGCATCTGGCTTTATGTGGGTGCTGGGGAATGGAACCCAAGTCGTTAGGCTCTGCAGGCAAGCGCCTTAACCACTGAGCCATCCCTCCAGCTTCCAAATTTCCATTTTTAACAAAGTTGCAAGCCCTAGTCTTAAATCTTGAGGCAGGAAAGAGTAGCTAACAAGCTTCATTTTTGTAATTAGTTTCTGCTTATGGAGGAAGAGGCAGAGGTAGGAGGATCGCTGTTGCGGTCAGCTTTCTAGTTGCTGCTTAGGAAGAACCCAAGCAAAGGCGGCTTGTGGAGGAATGGGTTTATTAGGCTTAGGGACTCGAGGGGAGACTCCATCCTGGCAGGGAAAACGATGGCATGAGCAGAGGGTGGACATCACCTCTGCCACAGCACTGCAAACGGCGGCAGGAAGGTGAGCCAAACTCTGGCAAACCCCCTAAGCCCACCCCCGACAGCACAGCTTCATCGAGGTTGTAAAACCCAAACTGCCATCAGCTGGGGATCGATCGATCAGAACACATTCAATTGTTTGTGGGGGACACCTGGATCAAACTATGACAATCGCCATGAGGTCAAGGCCAGCCTGGGCTAGAGTGAGACCCTACCTCGAAACCCCCCAAAAAAGAACCAGCTTAGAAATCAAGGCTGCACTCAGGGGAGCTTGGAAGCAAACTCCTGGTTTTTTGATGTGAATGCCAGAACCAAGCTCACTGCCCCAGGGTCCTAGAAGCATCCAGAGACCTAAGAGAAAACAACCCGTCTCTCTGGATCCTCCTTTCTTCAAAGGGACAAATCACTATGCAGCTACTCAGACGGGAGAAGGCGGAGGTGACATTTCACCCTGTCTCTGCGGCCACAGCTCTGTGGCTGGTTCTGTCTTCTAACAATCGACTTCTTTTTCCACAGTGGTTTCCAACGCCTTCTGCAAGATCACACCCAGAAGCCCCCCAAGAGATCACCAGCAAATAGGATGGAAGACAAGGCCTATAAAAATGATAAAGATGAAGGGGACAGAGAGGAGGGAAATGGGGGTGCCATCGCAAGATGGGCTCATACAATGTATCTAGTTATAGATAATAAAGATATTTTTAAAAATGATAAAGATGAACTAAGCCTTTGCCTGATGTAGATGACCATGCCCTGCCCGTGTGAAATCTAAGATTAAGAATTTGCTGGGCTGGAGAGATGGTTCAGCGGTTAAGGCACTTGCCTCCAGTGCCTAAGGCACCAGATTCAATTCCCTAGGTCCCACATAAGCCAGACCCACAAGGTGGTGGCCCTGGTGCGCTCTCTCTCTCTCTCTCTCTCTCTCTCTCTCTCTCTCTCTCTCTCTGCTTGAAAATGCTGTATCTCTCTGCTTGAAAATGAATAAAATATTTTAAAAAAAGAATTTGCTGGGTTGGAGGGGAGGGGAGCTGGAAGAGATGGCTCAGTGGTTAAGGCGCTTGCCTGCAAAGCCTAACAACTTGGGTTCCATTCTCCAGCCCCCACGTAAAGCCAGATGCACAAAGTGACACGTGTATCTGGAGTTCATTGGCAGTGGTTGGAAGCCCTGGCACACCCATATTCTCTCTCTCTCTCTCTCTCTCTTA
Organism: Zapus hudsonius; assembly: GCA_004024765.1. NCBI lineage: Eukaryota > Metazoa > Chordata > Mammalia > Rodentia > Dipodidae > Zapus > Zapus hudsonius. Next base: position 13,487 of record PVHP010044299.1, read on the forward strand.
TCTCTCTATGCTTACAAATAAATAAATGTTTAAAAAATATTTCTTTAACTTAAAACTCACCCACCATGACTCAGGGAACTGAGCGGAAGAGGAGGCAGAAAGATTGTAAGAGCCATGGTAGGGGGAGAATATCCAGAGACATTCCCCCCTCAGCAACAACACACAAAGAAAAAACTGGCTACTTCTTGTACAGTTCATAACCCCCTACTCCATGGTCTGGTCCAGAGACCCCTCTGAGGAAGGCCCCAGGGGGTTGGGGAGAAGGAGGAGGGAAATGGGGTCACCACCACAGACTTGCTCATACGATGGATCTAGTTATTAACAATAACTAAATTATTAAAAATTATTTCGTTAAATAAAAGAATTAGTTGGGGTGGGGAGAGTGCTGGAGAGATGATTGGTTAAAGGCACTTGCTTGCAAAGCCTGAAGGTCCAGGTTCGATTCCCCAGGACCCACGTAAAGTCAAAGTGACACATGCATCTGTAGTTCGTTTGCAGTGGCTGGAGGCCCTGGTGTTCCCATTCTCTCTCAAAGAAATATTAAAATATATATATATATATATATATATATATATATATATATATATATATATGGGCTGGAGAGATGGCTCAGCGGACAAGGCACTTGCCTCCAGTGCCTAAGGCCCTGGGT
>PVHP010044300.1:0-14382 GCA_004024765.1 Zapus hudsonius
CATGTGCTGAGCCCTCCCTGCGCAGGAGCCTGAGCTGTGCTCTGGGATTCAAGAGACATCCTGAGCGGAGTGACTCTCAGGACACAGAGCTTCAGGGCCTCAGTCACCTGTCCTCCCTCCTCACGAGATGCTCCTGAGCCAGGGAGCCCCTTCCTGCAGTCCCCAGGCCTCCTCTTCCTCAGTGATCCAAGCATGGACATGAGGACCTCTGTCCTAGACATGTGTAGGTAACCCATCACCAGGCTGGACACAGAGCAAGGGACAACCTCCCCAGACCAGGCTGTGTCCATGCAGGACCCTGAGCCCACCAGGATCACCTCTGACTCCAAGTCTGCAGCATGGTGGTCACCTGTGTGAGGGCCTCGGCTTCCTCGAGGATTTGAGGGGTTCCTACCAATCCCTAGCTGTGGGGCAGGTTTCCTTGGTGGCAGCTTAGACCCATGTACTGAGGACTGCAGGACAGGGGGAGGCACAAATATTTAGGGCGTTCTCATGCCTTCCATCTGGATCCCAGGCCTGCTCTGTCCCCTGCTCCTCCTCCTCTGGAGAACTTAAGAGTTCTTACTCTTCCCTGTGAGGAAACTAGACAAAGCTGTCCTCTGGCCATTTTTGGTAACTTTCACTTCATCATAGAGGTCACAGCACAGTCCTGTGAGGGTGTCTGTGGTCATCTCCCCGGGGTCCCCAGGAGGATGGAGGAGGCTAGAGAGGGTGAGGTTTCTGCTTTCCATCATCCTGGTCCTCAGCAGAGTCCTTAGGCTGGGTAAGGTCGGATTCTGCCCTCTACTCCCCCCCACAGTTCAACCTCACCCAACCGGGACACCACCTGGGTGCACAGCTTTGCTTTATGTGTTCTACGCAGGGGAGTGTCCACATCCTGGCTGCTAACTTGCTTCCCATTGCAGGAGCCTGGGTTTGTCCAGCTCGCTGAGGACACTGGGACATCATTGGAAAGAGCAGCTGGCCAAGGCTGGGGAAGGCGCTCTGGTGGTGGAGAGCTGGGGGACAGTCACCTTGAGGGGACTGCCTGTGCTCCGTGCGGCTCTGCCCCTACTGACAGAATGGAAGACTGTCAACTCCTGAGCAGCCTGGGAAAGCCTGAGTACTTACTGTGTGCCCAGCTCTGCGCCCCTTATCCTAGGTAACTCTTAGCTCTCAACGCCATGACAGGTGGTACGCTTACCTTCCTTTTCCTAGGTGGGAGTCAGGTCTCTCCCAAGGTCACACAGCCAGCACCCATGTTCCCATACTGCTGAGCCTGGCCTACTGAGCATGGACACCGAGTCCTTCTATCCCTCCTTCAGGTCAGGCACAGACAGCTTCCTAGTCATGGAATGAGGTGGTCTGGGCAGAAGTGGGCACCTGGGGCCCGTGAGAGTCCGGGTGTGCAGGCTCTGAGACAAGCTCTGGTCGTGTGAAGAGAGACGACAGGGCCTCTTAGCTTTGCCTCCTGTTCTGTCCCCATCAGCCGGGCAGCCTGAAGAGGTGCCGGCCCTGGGCCGCTCCATGAGCCAGGATTCTCCCCCCGCTGGCAGGGCTGGGACTCCTGGCCTCCTGTGGCCAATTAGGGAGGCGCTGGCCTCCGCAGTGGCTGTGACTCCAGCTCCCTGGGCTGCAGAGACACAGCCTACCTCTCACGGTTGCTCCTCCTGGTGGATTGACAGGAAGTCTGAAATCCTCAGGGACCCAGGATGGACCATCAAGAGCCCAGCAGAGACACTCAGAGGGACCCTGTGTCCAGAGTCCTCCATGAGAGCAGCCACTGGTGGACAGTTGACCTCCTGTCCACAGCCCTTCCCCCTGCTCCCCTGGACGTGGTGCTGAGAGGGAATGATGCGGGGAGCCCTGCTCAGAGGAGTAGGTGTTGCAGTCCGCTTTCTAGTTGCTGCGCAGAAAGAACCCAAACAAAAGTGGCTTGTGGAGGAATGGGTTTATTTGGCTTACGGACTACAGGGGAGACTCCATCCTGGCAGGGCAAACGATGGCATGAGCAGAGGGCTGGACATCACCTCTGCCACAGCACTGCAAACAGCGGCAGGAAGGTGTGCCAAACTCTGGCAAGGGGAAGCGGGTTTATAACCCCATAAGCCCGCCCCCGACAACACAGCTCCATCGAGGTTGTAAAATCCAAACTGCCATTAGCTGAGGATTGATTACCCAGAACACATTCAATTGTTTGTGGGGGACACCTGGATCAAACCATGACAGTAGGTCAGCCAAGAACATTTTCTCCACTGGCTCCAGCCTCAGACACAGATCACTGACCCTCAAGCCACTGCGAACCCGGGAGATGGCCTGCTCCTCATCCGTTCCACTTTCCCTGGTTTTGCCAACGTGAGCAAAAACAGTGTTTGAAAATTTGACATCATTTCTGCCTGTAGGTTCCTTGGACAGAGGCGACTCTTCCCCTCCCTCACGCAGGTGACTGAATGACCGAGGACTTGGTGTCTTCAGGCGACTGGATGCCACCACTCACTGTTTCTGCTCTTCAGCATTTCCTGACTCCTTGTCAGCCCTGCGGTTTGACGACTCTGCCACGTGCCTTCATGGAGTGACAAGGTCACTGTCACTTTGTCCTTCTAGTCATAGCTATTCCGGCATGTTCTTTCCAATCCTGTCATGGAATATGGCAGGGCACACCCGAGCCTTTGCCAACATTTCTGTCATTAGTGACCTATACATACATACACACATATAGACATATGCATCTACATATATACACACATATATACATATATAGCATCGTGGTTTTTAGAATGATTGTCAAACTTTGCTGTGAAACACATTCATTGTTTTCTCCCCAGAAACACAGAGGATGCTTCGTCCCATGACACGAGGGTGTGGGCTTTCTTCCCAACCAACCATTTTTGCTCTCGTTCACCTTCCTATGACACAGCCAGTAGAAAAGCAGTTTCTAACTTTTGTGACCACCTCTGTATTCTAAGTGAATTTCGACCTCTTTCTCAAGTCTCTTGGCCATTTTCATTTCTATTTTGAGAATTATTTAGTTAGTCCTTGGCTCAGGCTCCACCATGACAACTGCGATGGCTCTTTGGCCAGTGGAGGCAGCTCAGTCCACCCTGAGAAGGGTCCCCCACATGGTCAGTCCACCCTGAGAAGGGTCCCCCACATGGTCAGTCCACCCTGAGAAGGGTCCCCCACATGGTCAGTCCACCCTGAGAAGGGTCCCCCACATGGTCAGTCCACCCTGAGAAGGGTCCCCCACATGGTCAGTCCACCCTGAGAAGGGTCCCCCACATGGGTCAGCATCCTCACCTTGAGTAGTCTCACCCAGGGCTCTGTGGGTGAAAGCCCTGGAATCATGGCCATCAGCTGCCTCAGGCTTGACCCTACTCACATCCCACTTGTCCATAGACGGACACATCTTAGCCCATTGCTGTGGTGCCCAGGGTTCCTGGGAAGAGTCCCCATTGCAGCCAACAAGTTCATGTTGAAATACTTAGTGGACAGAATTTTTATCTTTAAACTTTATTTCAAGTGTGTATGTCCCAAATAATTCCATGGGGTCGGGTTTCAGTCCTGCATAGCCCAGCTTCAGCTGGTCTCACGCTGGGTAGAGGTCTTCTGCTCACAGATGTCTGTATTTGCTTCTCCACGTATTTTCCTTTTAGCCATGACCTTCAAATTTTCCTTATGCTTCTGGGTTTTCTTTTTCTGCGGTTTCTCTGTATTGCAAACCTTTCAGGATTGGTTGTTGTGCAAAAAGCAAACACTGTGATGGGAAATTTCTTGGCTTATGCATTTGTACTAATTTACAAATTTATGCTGTTCAGTGTGATAATCTAATACATATATTCAGTGTGTAGTGATCAACTCAAGCAAGCAACTTGGAACTCACCATTTTATATGCAATTTGTTGAAGTATAAGTATTTACAAGCTATTTAAAATTATTTTTAATTATACATGGGCAAAAGAACATCAACATAGATTCCCCCAGGCTTCTACCTGCCCAGAGGTGTTTAAGACAACACTATGTCCTCTTTACAAGTAGAGGAAAAGAGACACACATATCAGATAGCGCCTGTAAAGTCTCTACCGTTCATACACACATGCATATACATATCATGTACATAGAAGCCAAGGGAAAATATTTTGTTTTTTTTTATTGTCCATAATGAGTTACAACATTTAGTGGGCTAACAATGAGTTATTAACCTCAATTCCCCACTGCCCCCCCATCCCCACTCCGCCGGATAACCTCCTCCATAGGTCGTCTGGATCAGTCCTTGTGACAGGGGACCATGGATAGCCTAGTATTCAGCCAGGTTCTCCTGGCCATGCCTCTGGATAATCTCCCCCACCATGGCTCTCACAATCTTTCCGCCCCCTCTTCCGCTCAGTTCCCTGAGTCGTGGTGGATGAGTAATAAGTTTGCTTTAAGGTTGTGAGCTTAGGGGTCTTTGTGTCGAAGATCGTTGGTTTCTGTCTCACAGGCTTATCCTGTGTTGATTGAATGGCTGTGGCTGTGGGTCCCTTGTTCATCCCGTCATTCTCTGTGGGGTTCCATTTGGATCCTCCACGATATGACTGTGGTGGCTCCTCTCTTGCCAGGATCTCAGCCATCGGCCTACGGTCGGTTGGTAGGGTTAGATGGGCCCCAGCTCTCTCGCTGCATCCTGAAAAACACAAACACAATGCCTCCTGCGAGCGCTGGTCCACACTGGCGGCTTCCAGTTGTGAGGATCCTGTGCTCGGAGGTGTCTGGAGCTCAGCGTGTGGCCGCAGCTTGTGTCCACGACCTGGATCCCCGCTGAAAACCCTGGCCCTTGATTCCCAAGGTGTACGACGTGTCTGCTAGTCAGCCATCTTCCCCGGAAGCCCCCTGGTATGTTTTTAATAGAGGAGAATTTAACTGGGTCATGCATTTTATACGGCAGGAACATGAAGTATGAAAGACAGAGAAGTAAAAGGAAATAAACACTGTAGAGCTAAGAGAACATGTGAGTAGCCAACATAAAAATTCCGGAAGGCTGGAGAGATGGCTCAGTGGCTAAGGCAGTTGAGGACCTGGTTCCTTTCTCCAGCAGCCACATCAAACCAGACGCACAAAGTAGCAGATGCACCTGGAGTTTGTTCACAGTGGCTAGAGGCCCTGGCACACCTAATCTCTCTCTCTCCTCTGTCTCTCTATGCTTGCAAATAAGTACATAAAATTATAAAAAGAATTAGGGAATTCATTTTAAAAATTTAAACAACTTTAGGGTAATACATCCAATGACTTGGAAGAAATAACTGATTTTTCATTAATAAAAAAAAACTTAGTGAAGACCAAATAAGCCATTGTGATGGTTAAGCTTTGATGTCAACTTGACCTTTCAAGTAGTCTTGGGTGGGTCTCTGAGGACGGTCACAGGAAGGCAGCCTCTCAGTAGGGGGCAGGATGTAAAGAAGCTCAAAGGAGCTGGAAGTAAGCATCCTTTCCTGTGTGGCCATGCAGGAAGGAAATTCCAGAGACTCAGGAAGCCATTAAGTCTGGGGCAGGGCTGCAAGACCCCACTCTAAGGCTATATAAAGGGGAAAGAATTCTCTCCTTGCTCTCCTACCTGTTCCTGGTTCTCTGTGTGTGATGTAGTGATGGGTTTTTCTCTCTGCTTGGACTTGTGAAAGAGGGCCAGCCTCTTTCGCTGTTATGGAACTTCCCCTCATCTGTAGTTTCAATCAATACTTTCCTTCCCTAAATTGTGCCTGGTTTGAAGATTCATCCCAGCGGTGTGTGGCTGACTTTGACAGCCATAGTCATCCACAGCTATGAAGCTGGGCTTGGGTTTTGAAAACTACTCAGGAAGATTTCTTCATACCAAGGGAATATCACTGGATACTTGATCAAACAAAAAACCCTCCAACTTTAAAATAAATCATTTTTATATCTTACACATTCACAGCAAAATTGAACAGAAAGTGAATATATTTTCCTTTCGTCCTTATCTCTCCTACATGCAAAGCCTCCTCCATTCCCACCGCCTTCCACCAGAGCGATGTATGTTGGAAATCTGGGACCTGCATCAATATCACCCGAAGCCCATGTGTTCATGATGGCTCAGTCTTGAAGCTGTACATTCTGTGGGCTTGGATAAACATGTAATAGTATGCGTGTATGGTCATGGTATGTGAAATAGTCTCGTCCTTCCCTCTCCCTGAACCCTGCCACCGCCGACTCTCCGCTTTCTCAGGAGTTTCGTCCTTTCCGGGTGCTGCTTAGCTGAATCACAGAGCAGGTACCTTTCACGCAGTCATCTGCATCTGTGTTTCCTCCGTGTCTGGGGGGACTGGATAGCTTCTTTTCAGTGCCGATAACAACCCATTGTCAGGACAGTGTACTTGTCCGTTCGCCCCCTAAAGGGCATGTTCATCACTTCCAACTTTTCACAAGCTTCAGTGATGCTATTATTTATAGCTGGTCATAGGTTTTTGTATGGACACAAATTTTCAGTTCATGAGGGTAAATATTAAGGAGAATGACTGCTGGATTGTTAGACCCCAGACCCAAAAGAAGACCCTCACCACGATCTCCCATGCAACTGCAAAGGGTTTTATTTTAAAAAAACCAAGCATGCCAGGGCGCAATGCGTGTCCTTGAGCAGGAGAGAGGCAAAGAGCCCTGAATAGAGTTAAGCAAGGCTTTTAAACAGTGGAACAAAGAAGTCTTATCAGGAAAGTTACCTGCGAGTATGCATTTGCACATTCTTTTGTAATCAGTCAGGACATTCTTGGTACTTTCCGTGCTTAACTACAGATGCAAGATTATGAGAAACAGACATAGAGTTACAGAAACTGAGGGCTGGGTTTACGGGAAAGGGTGAGGGGAGGAAGCTTAATCTAACATACCATTTTTGGGAAGATTTTCTTCTCCCCTTGCCTGTTAACTCTTTCTTTACTAGGGTCTTTTAATTTCATCCTAACATGATCATAACCCGACACACCGTCTTGAAGAGCGATTCTATCATTTTCATTATGATATGAAAATTGCTGTTGCTCTACATCTTTATATTTTGATCCCCAGAGGCACACAATCCTTTCTCTACACAAAGGAGGAAAAAAACGCTTCTCGTTCTTTTACGGAACTCACAAAGACCAGATAAATAATAGTAAAAAAAAAAAACTACATTCAATCAACACAGGATAGGCCAATGAGACAGAAACCAAGGATTTTTGACACAAAGACCCCTAAGCTCACAACATTAAAGCAGCCTTAATACTCAGCCACCACAACTCAGGGAACTGAGCGGAAGAGGGGGCAGAAAGATTGTGAGAGCCGTGGTGGGGGAGACGGTCCAGAGGCATGGCACCCCTCAGTGACAACACACTTGGGCCAGGAGGACCGGGCTGAGTACTAGGATATCCAGGATCCCTTGCCACAAGGACTAAAACAGACAGCCCACAGAGGAGGATATCCAACTGATCGGGGATGGGGAGGGGGGGAATTGGGGAATTCGGGATAACAACGCATTGTTTGCCCACTAAATAATGTAACTCATTATGGACAATAAATATATATTTTTAAAAACTAGATTGTGGTAGTTCTGGTGTAAAACATCACCAATCGCCTCATGTGCCTGAACACTTAATCTCCAGTTGGTGGTACTATTTGGGAAGGCTGTGGAGATTTTGGGAGGTGTCTCTTTGCTGGAGGAAGTGTGTCACTAGGGGTGGGCTTGGCTTTGGGGTGTGTAGTGCAGCCCTTTTATGCACTTAGCTCACTTCCTCCCTCCTGATGTGAAGTGTTGCTACCCAGCTATCTGCTCTGCCATGGTTGAAACTTCCCCTTGAAACCATAAGCCAGAAATAAGCCTTTTCCTTCCATGAGCTTCTTTTAGTGGGTGTTTTGTCTTAGCAACAATAAGGGGACCGATGCACAGATCAACAGAGCAGCTAAATTTAGACACATAAAAATAATCTCTAAAAAATTAGCAAATCCAATCGAGCAATGTAGAGAATAATTAGGCATCATAACTGAATGGAATAATTCCAGCTGTATAAGGACAGTTCAACATTCAAAAAATCAATGTAACACACCATGCCAACAGGATAGAGAACAAAGTTAATGATCATGTCATTAATATTATAAGGGACAGTTGATGAAAATTTAACTTCCCTTCATTAAAAAAAACTTGATAAAATAGGGAGAGAGGAGAAACTTCCTTGGTTTTAGAAGCAGCATCTGCTCACAAGCCTTCCATCACCATCATCACAGTGAGTGATGAGAACATGAATGTTTCCCGTTCATTACTGGGAACAATCTGGTCTCATCACTTCTCCTTAGCACAGTACTGGATTCTCCAGCCATTGCAATAAGGTAAGAAAATAAATTAAAGAATACATTCCAGAAAGGTGAAAACGAAATTTCTCCATATTCAGATGATATGATTGGCCACAAAGAAAATCTTCTCCCCTCAGAAAACTCAAGGGAGTCCTGGGTCCTTCAAGGTTCCATGATATAAAGCAAACTCACCAAGACAATTTCACTTATGTTCACGTCTGCTCTATACCCACTTATCAAAGAATACTATTGCTATAAACAACATCTTAGGTGGATTTCAAGTGAATTTTACTGAGTGACAATTACAGTCTCAAAATGTGAAGCATTATTTTTAAGAAGCAAAGTTAGAGTTTATTAAGAAACGATTTTAATATGGACAAGTGCATGCAGTTTAGGGAGAGAGCAAGATGCCTGGGAAAAGGACATTTGCATACGACTCACGGAAAGCTTGATTCAAGAACGGACAGAGAGAGCCACCAAGTGTCCGTGAAATAGCAAGTTATCTGTTCTAGTCAGTTTCTACGATGCTGAAATGAACATGCAACCAGACAGTGTTGATGAAGCAAGGTATTTATTTCAAGCTTACAGATCCCGGGAGGTGTGTGTGGGGAGTTCCATCAATAGCAGAAGAAGCTGATTCTATACACCCCCACAGAGAGAAACAACCCAACAGCCAGTAAAAACCAAGAGCAGCAAGCACAAGCAGGCAACAAGCAGATCTTAAACCTGTCTGCATACCTTTGGGCTAGAAACCAGACTTTCCACCAACACACCTAAGAGCTGGACCCCAGGATCCACCCCCACAACCCAGAGACACCTCCTCCAGCCAGGAGGCTGGAGATCCAAGTGACAAGCTCTAATACAACGCCGGGGTCTATGGGGGACATTTAAACTACAACGCTATGCTTCACTCCAAAGCCGAAGGTCTTCCTTCCTGTGTGCTAGTTTCATGGGACAGGAAACCGTGGATAAGCGACTTGAATCATGGTGGTGGAACCTAGGGGTACAGCATGTCTACCGTGATGCTGACTTTCATGTCTGGTTTCATCGCCATGTGTCTGTGGGTCTGCCCGTCTATACTCAAGGCTTCCATAGGAACAGGAGGGGGAACTTTTCATGTGATAAGTCATTGTGGCTACTGACTCTCCTGATGAGCAGCTTTTTCACAATAGATTCTTTCTTCATCCACTTAAGTGGCCAAACCCCTCCTAAATTACCGTTCCTCTTTCCTCCATTGATCTTCATTATAATGTGTATGTTTAATATTGAAAGACCCTCAAGGCCTCTCTCAGGAGAGTGTACCCCAGAACTCCAATAACCACACCAGCAGATGCAAAAGCAAGAGGTGTTTAATTTTTAATTGCGCAATTGGGCTCCTCGGGCTCCACCAGCAAGCAGGCTGCTGTGTGTCCAGGCAAGATGGAGCCCCGAAGAACAAAGGAGCAGGGTACTTATAGATAAGAAACTACTTAATTATAATATAACTCAGGTTACAAGGTGTGTGGCATTTCTACTGGTTCTCTCCCTTATCTATATATTTCCTGGTTGGTTACCGCTTTGGGGCCACATCCCAGATCCAGCCCTCATTCTAGGACAGCCATATGTTCCCTTTTATGGAATCTTTTTTTCTTTTCCTGGGTCTTTATCACCAGGCCTCCTTTAGGGAGGGGGAGGCCAATCTAAAGTGAAGCTAGTTTTACAAAATGGAGTTTTATCTATATAATGGATTCTTCAATATGTTCTATTTCAATCTGTATATCCCAGCTACGAATGAGTTTCAATAGATTCTCAAAAGATTTGTGTCTATTTGTTTGATTTTCTATTAGGTATTTGATAGTATTTTACTTCCTATGTCTGTAGAGTTGCTTTCTGCAGGTCATATTTATTTTTCACAAGGCATTTGACTTGGCACACCTAATTAAACAGTTGAATCATTCAGTTGTATAAAAATCCTGCCAAGACTGGAACAGCTCCGGATGGGTATAGCCAGCCATAAGAGTGTTTAATCTCGTAAGACAAGAATTAGATGAGGGCCCGAGGTGATTGTGGGTTTCGGGTCATTTTTTTCCCCTTGACCTGAGTTTGCTCAATTCCCAGTATTGTGGCTATGATCTGAGTAGTTTTCTAGTATATACATGCAAGTGCGTGTGCGTGCACACACACAAAGACACGTGTGTGAAAGGCTTCACTCTTTATGTCCTCCATCCTGGGCCTGGAAGTCAGATGCCATGTTTGGAATGCTGGGTCCTCTTTTCTCAGGACCATGTTCCACGTCATTCCCATAGTGTGACAGAGCGGAACCTGAGGGAACTTTGCCCCTGAGTAAAACCACCATGTTTGTCCACTTGGCTCTGATCTGGAGAGATGTGCAGCTTGTCAGACACAGGCTGTTCTCAGCCAAGTCCATTCCATCCGCACAGAACTCACTCTGGAGGTGGACTGCTGACTTTACTCACTGCTTTTCACAGATTTCTTTGGCGGTGGCGGACAAAACGGATAAAAGGGAAATGTAGATTCAGCAGACCCTTTCAGAGAGAGACTGTTCGGAGGAGATGGTCAGTTTCTATATCTGGTTGGGGGAAAATATGAAAACTATTGGGCTTCGTTTCTAGGGAACTTTAGTACAGGTGATGTACTAAGTCAAATATCACCTTTCCTGGGGGAAATCAATGCCCCATGTGTACATATGTGCCTGTGTGTTGTATGTGTTACACATACGACCAGGCAGAAAGGAAGTAGGGAAGAAGCCAAGCAGATGAGAATACTGGGTTAGCGATGTGTGGACATGTGATCAGCAAGATTGACAGACGACACATTTGAAAAATCTAGAAATATAAGATAACACCTAACAGAATAAAGCAGAAGAAACAACATAGGAAAACAATATATAAAATCCCTCCTCTTTTATAATAAAAACACTCAACAAACTTGAAATCAAAGGAAATTGTTCAACATAATAAAAAACATATAAAGAAAAACCAAGCTAACATAACACAATATGGTGAAAAACTAACTTTTACTTAAAGATTAGAAATAAGGACACACATATGTGCACCCCCACAGAGAGAGAGAGAGAGAGAGAGAGAGAAAGAGAGAAAGGAGATGAAGAGTAAAGAAAGTGTGATGGTTAGGTTTTGTTGTCAACTCAATCTTTTTAATTATCTTGGGTGGGTCTCTGAGGATGTTTATAGGAAGGCAGCCTCTCAGTAGGGGGCAGGATGTAAAGAAGTTCAAAGAAGCCAGAAGTAAACATACTTTCCTGTGTGGGCCATGCAGGAAGGAAAGTCCAGAGACTCAGGAAGCCATTAAGTCTGGGGAAGGGTTGTAGGACCCCACCCTAAGGCTATATAAAGGGGAAGAAATTCTCTCCTTAGCCCCCGTTCCTGTTGGCTGCTGGTGCTTGTTTGTGACTTGCACTCACATCCTGCTTTCCTCCCCTTACTGGTGATCAAAACCCAGTTTCTTTGGTCTCACATCGTGGACTGAAGAGCAGCTGCTCCCCAGGCAGCCATCAGGCCCTCTGGGCTGGATTGGGACTGCTGAGGCCTCCAGCCACATGGATTGAACAGCTACTGGTTTCTTCACCCGCGGGTCTGCAGACTGCTGTTGTTGGACTGTCGTAAGCTCCCCCAATAAATTCCCTTTTACCACAATCTATTCTATCAACTCTGTTTCCTCTAGAGAAACTAATACAGAAAGGATACCTCATCTCAACACTTCTGTTTTGTATGTAGTATTGGAAATCCTAGCTAGATCAGTTAAACAAGAAAAATAAGGAAGAAGCTTCCAAATCAGAGAGGAAGATGTAAAATTATCCTTGTTTTTTAAACTTTCTATTGACAGTTTCCACAGTCACAGACCATAAACCATTATGGTTCCCTCCCCACCCTCTGCCATGTCTCTTCCCCCTCTCAATTAGTCTGTTTTGTTTCGGTGTCATCATCTTTTCCTCCCATGATGTGTAGGTATTATCAGGCACTGGGAAGTCATGAATATCAAGGCCATTTTATGTCTGGAAGTTTGCATTGCAAGCAGTCCTGCCCTTCCTTTGGCTCTGACAATCTTTCTACCACCTCTTCTGCAACAGACCCTGAGCCTTGTGTGTGTGTGTGTGTGTGTGTGTGTGTGTGTGTGTGTGTGTGTGTGCCAGGGCCTCTTGGCACTGCAGAAGAACCAGATACTTGCACCCCTTTTTTGCGTCCAGCTTTTGTGGGTGGCTTGGGAATCGAACCCTAGACCAGGTGCTTTGCATGCAAGAACCTTCAACTGAGGAGCCATCTCCCCAGCCCTGAAGCACAAGCTTTTCATCGTGTAAATGTATGTTCATTGTCCGTTAATATCCAAATATAATCCTACTATGATTTGATTTTGAAAAGTAGGTTTTCACAAAAAAATTTAGAAATGCATCATCTTCTAAAGTAGAATGTCATTTGAAATACATACATACCATCTCTTACTATAGACTAAACAAATGTGGGTAATAATTTGCATCACGTATGTAGACATACAAGCTCTCACAGTGTCATCTTTCTCTTCTAGTAAATGACAGTATCATCCATTCATCCTAAGAGAAATTAAGGCATTCCCTCCTTCTGAAAACAAGGTAGTGGAAATCTAAGGTAGTCCTCTTTCTGTGGACAAACTCAAAAAAATTAAATATATTCAGAATTTGATAATTTTTGGCTATATTTATGCCATGACTAGTTTAACTAAAGGCTATAGAGTCTTGTGTTACGAGTACATATGTTTTCTATGCTGTCTTTAGATATCTATTAGGCTGCATGTTTCCATGAAGCCAAAGAATTCAAATTGGCTTATACAAAAAGTCTTCACATGAAATTGCCCTTTTAGCTTATAATGGAATAGGAGTTTTAGGGTAAAATCCTTGGGCCAGCAGCCCCCATAAAAGCTAGACGTACCCACCTGTCCCAATGTGGCTGTACTGGCCAGAGGTCAGGGGATAAAGTTTGATCCATATGGCCACCTTGGAGGAAGCAGATAGTGTGAACCAGCCATCTTGGTCAGGTGTGGTCTTGTTCATCGTGTCTCAGTTATGACTCTACACGGTGGTCTGAAAGAGTCCTCACTTCCTGAGGAGACACAACAGTTTTCAGAGGATGATTAGCTCGGCTCCAGTGGGCAACCTCTCTGTCACGGATAATCATCCCGAGCTAGGGGTTGGTCTGTTCTGTGAGACTTCACTGTTGAAGGAAAAAAGCAAGCCAGAAGTCTAAGAGGCAAGAAAACTAGCAGGGAGCAATCAAGCAAGCAAACAGAAATGGGATGCAAAAGACACACAGACCATCTTTTGGTGAGAAATGTGTTCCTCCAGCTGCAGGGCCCTGGCCCTCACTGGCCATCAGCCTTCACACAGCTACATGTCTCTGTCCCAGCCTCCGCAGGGCGTCCTTCACATCCTTGTTCCGCAGACTGTAGATGAGGGGGTTGAGCATCGGGATGACCAGGGTGTAGAAGACGGAGACCACCTTGCCCTGCTCCATGGACCCCACAGCTCCTGGCTGGCCATACACAGCAAAACCAGTCCCATAGAACAGGGACACGGCCGTCAGGTGGGAGCCGCAGGTGGAAAAGACCTTGTGTCGCCCAGATCCCACGTGCATGCTGAGGATGGTCCCTGCGATGTAGCCGTAGGAAATCACGATGGCTATTGTTGCTCCCATGAGGATGAACCCACAGAGAGAGAACATGACGAGCTCGTTGACAGCCGTGTCTGCGCACGCGATCCGCAGCAGCGGGGGGACGTCGCAGAAGAAGTGGTCAATGCGGTTGGAGCTGCAGAAGGGCAGCTGGAAGGTGAGGCTGGTCTCCACGAGGGAGTTGAGGCAGCCTCCACAGTAGGCGCCCAGCACAAGGCAGGCACAGGTCGTGGGGGACATGGCGACTGGGTACCTCAGGGGACTGCAGATGGCCAGGAAGCGGTCATAGGCCATCACAGCCAGGAGCAAAGCCTCAGTGGTACCCAGGAAGGAGAAGAAAAACAACTGGGTAGCACAGCCTGCAAAGCCGATGGCCTTGGAGGAGGAGAGGCAGTTGGCCATGGCGTTGGGGGCGATGACCGAGGAGTAGCAGAGGTCCACGAAGG
>PVHP010044301.1:0-14151 GCA_004024765.1 Zapus hudsonius
CTGCCGGCTTCTTACCCTCAGCTTACCTTATTGAACTGACAGACCACATTCATTTGAAGTATTTTATTATCTGAGAGAGACAAAAGGGAGAGGGAGAGAGAGTATGGGTGTGCCAGGGCCTTCTTGCCACTGCGTACAAGTTCTCTTACTCTTAAGTGGCTCACTGTTAGAAAGGCATTTCTTCCCTCTCGTGTTCCTGTGGGTTATTGTCATTTTTAAAAAATATTTTATTCATTTGCAAGCAGAGAGATAGATGGAGGGAGGGAGGGAGGGAGGGAGGGAGAGAGAGAGAGAGAGAGAGAGAGAGAGAGAGAGAACGAGAACCAGGGCCACCACCTCGTGGGTCCGACCCATGTGGGTCCTGGGAACCGAACCCAGGGCCTTAGGCACTGGAGGCAAGTACCCCAACTGCTGAGCCATCCCTCCAGCCCTATTGTCATTTTTTAAAACTTAAAAAAATTGTTATTTATTTGCAAGCAGAGAGAGAGAGAATGGCCACACCAGGGTCTCCAGACACTGCAAATGAACTCTAGATGCATGCGTCACTTTGTGCATCTGGTTTTACCTGGGTGCTGGGGAATTGAACCCATGTCGTTAGGCTTTGTAGGCAAATACCTTAACTGCTGAGCAATCTCTCCAGCCCTTGTTATTTTTGAGGCTGGATTTCACTCTAGTCCAGGCTCACCTAGAACTCCCAGGATGGCTTCAAACGCATGCTGATCCTCCTATGTTAGCCTCCCCAGTGCTGGGACTAAAGCTGTGTGCCACCATGCCTCGTGTGTGCCTGTGTTTTGAGAAGGGATATATAGATCCTGGTCACTAAGAAGGCAAGTAGCTGTAGTGTGTATAGTGTATGTGTGATGTCTCTGTAATGTCTGTGTGATGTCTCTGTATGTGTGATGTCTCTATGTAATGTCTCTGTTATGTCTGTGTAATATCTCTAATGTATGTGTAATGTCTGTGTAATGTATGTGTGATGTCTCTGTAATGTATGTGTAATGTCTAATGTATGTGTGATGTCTCTGCAATGTATGTGTGATGTCTCTGTAATGTATGTGTGATGTCTCTGTGATGTATGTGTGATTCTCTGTAATGTGTGTGTGATGTCTGGGAGTTGAATGTTGAGACTCCATCTGTGGAGAGAGTTATCTAGTTTTCCTTTTCCTCAGACAGATCAAATGACTCTTGAATAGGCTCATGTCTTCACTAACAGATGTCTATGTAGTGATGCAGGTTTCATCAGATTTGGCATTCCTTTTCGCGTCAAGCTTGATTTCAGGGAAAGTTATAAAGCTAAAAGTCTTTAGTTTCTGTTAGCATGAGAACAAGATACAGTTCCTTGTCTTCAAACTCCTGTTTTAAGCATTTAAAGACAGACCTTGTTTTCATTGGTGGTTTCTTCTGTGTTCATGAATGCAATCGTAACTCATTAAACTCAGTGGTCACCAAAACAAACAAACAAGACCTCAAAGTGGAACTGGGAATAGTTAGCAAGAGGGATTCAGCAGGAGCAGGGCAGGGGTCATGAGAAGGTAAAGGGAGAGAGAATTTTATACATGTGCATAATGTATGTGATCATGCTATCAAAAGCGATGACTTGAGAAGCATACATATGTATACGTGTGTATATTCGTGCACACATAGATGCATGTGTAGACTTGGGAGGATTTTGTTAAGGAAAACAACAGGAGGGAAGGCCAGACCAAGGAGGGCTGGGATTTGTCCTGAGAAGCAGTAAGTTAGAACGTTCCTGTGGGATGGAGGCAAAAAGGAAAGGTTGAAGGCTGGCGGCAGAAACCTTGACTGCCCATCTGAAAAAAACCCAGACAACTCTCTTGTCAGCGGGGCCTTTTCAGAGTAGCAGTTCAGAACCAAACATGTGGATGGATAAAACCATGTCCTCGGAGGTCTCTGTTCCTCTCGGGCACAGAGCATTTGAATGTGAGTTCCTGTCGCCAGGGGCGTGTCTGGCAATTAGGAATGGCAGTTCCGAGTGCCCGCAGGGTGTTTTCTCACTTAGCCATTTCCTGTTGCCTGCTTGTTTGCGGCTGTGCCGGAACCCTCTTTAGGAGACCGCGCCCAGTGGAGATGAGGGGCTTGTTCAGTGCTTCAGCTTTGGAGGAAGTGCTTCTCAGGATCACGGGCACCTTCTTACTGAGAGGCGGCAGCTGCCCTCCTACACACAGGGAAATGGAAGCTTGAAGGGGTTAAATCCAGCCAGTCTTTCAGAGGGTTAAAGGTATGTGTGGCCAAGGGATGGCTGTGTGTCCATCCCGAGCTTACACCCGCCCGCCCGCAGAGAACCAAAGATGTGGCTGGAGGACACTTGTGAGCAATATTTGCTAACATGCAGAAATCACAGAAAATGGGCCAAGAAGAGGAGGGTTCCTCATGGCCTGCAGAAATGTCTGTTAGAATACGGAGGAGAGGATCACCGCCATGGAACTTGCTGGAATGTGCGCCTCGGGGAAGATGAGAAGCAGAGATGCTATCAGAAGGGAGCCAGCTGACAGCTCTAATCAGAATCAGCCCGCTCTTCAGGCACTTGCTCTGACTGACTGATTTCAGACAAGTGAAACTACCTGAGGACGGTGGCTTGCGTGCTGTGGGCGACCTGAGTGGTCACGTGGGCAGTACTTAACCGCCTGCCCTTCTGTAGCTGCCCTCCAGGAATCTTGGGGCTTCTGGTGGTGGGGAAGCGAGCATTTCTCTGGTTTATGATGTGGGGAAGGCTTTTGTTTCTATTTGTTTTTGTTGAAAACTCCCTTATTCTACCTGCTGTCTCCTTAGCCTCGCCCTAACCCCGCCTTAACCCCCCCCACACACAGCCAAGGGTCTGGGAAGCTGGTGCTCCCTTCCCAGTGACCCTGCAGGCGCCCACCCCCTGCCTGGAGCAGGTGCCCAGAAGAGGAGCCTCCCTCCCCACCTCTGCTGTGACTCCTCCCCTTTTTTGTTCTGTCCTCCTGGGTATGGATTCCCTTATCATACTACCTTGGATTCTTTAGCTTGATTGGCACTTTAAAGGCTTGTCCCAGCAGCTTTATTTTATCTTTGGAATTTATTTATTTATTTGGTGTTAGAGAGGGAGGGTCACGAGATGCATCGTCTGATTATAGTAGCTTGATATTTTCCCCAAGATGCTTCGCTTCATTCAAGGCATTGTTTATGTGGGAGGTAGAGGTAGGAGGATCACTGTGAATTCGAGGCCAGCTTGGGCAACAGAGTGAGTTCCAAGTGAGCCTGGACTAGAGTGAGATCCTAACTAAAAAAAAAAAAAAAGGCAGGCAGGCAGGCCTGGGGCTGGAGAAATGGCTCAGTGGTTCAAGGCACTTACTTGTAATGCCTGCCAGTGGGCTCAGCTCCCTAGTGCCCATGGATGCAGGTACATGTGTGTACATGCTTGGCTGTGTGGGTGGGTGCAGGTACACACATGTACGTACTGAGTTGGCTATCTTCCTTAGTTGCTGTTCATCTTAATTTTTTTTGAGAGAGGGTCTCTCACTGAACCCAGAGCTCACCCATTTAGGTAGCCAGTAGCCCCAGGGATCCTCCTGTCTGTCTCATTAGCACTGGGATTAGAGGCATGAACCCTACGCCTGTCTTTATGTGGGTGCTGGGGATCTGAATTCAGCTCTTCACGCTTGCTTGGCAAGTTATTTGCTCACTGAGCCATCGCCCTAGCTCCTTGTAAGTTTTGTGGAGCAGGCAGTTTGGGGGAGTGGTTTATAAATGAGATGGGCTGGTATAACCTACCACTCAATGGCAAAGCCAGGTCTTAAGCAGACCTCCCCCCAGTCCACTGAGCCCTTGACTTAAGTAGCTGTGTGCCATCGAGGAACATTTTCTTTCAGTTTTCCCAAGAGTAGAAAAATGTGTATGCATATTGAGTTACCTATAAGGACAATGGTCACAAGATGCTCTAAGATTGTTTGCATACAGAGAGAGAGAATGGGCACGCCAGGGCCTCCAGCTGCTGCAAACGAACTCCAGATGCATGCGCCACTTTATGCATCTGGCTTTATGTGGGTACTGGGGAATTGAACCTGGATCATTAGGCTTTGCAGGCAGGTAAGTGCCTTAACCAGTGAGCCATCTCTCCAGCCCCAAGATTAATTTTTTAAGTCTTAAATTTGAGGAAGAAACAATGAGTTTTCTGAATTTCTAAGCCGGAGAGGTCTCCTTTTCAGACCGGCTGAAGATGTCTGTGTCCTGAGAACGAAGTAGACTGACATGTAGAAGAACCGCTGAGTCATTTCCAGTTTCTTAGTTACTCGTTAAACTGTTGGAAGAAAGTTATGTCTCATATTTGGTTCCTAATAGCAATTTCTGTGTCCGTGAGGCTTCTCAGAAGTGAATAAGAAACTCAAGGTGAAAGGAGGCCCTCTCAGTCTGGAAGAGCTTTTGTTGTTGTTATTGTTTTGACCATAGAAATGGTAAATTTCCATGAAGTAAAGCCATGGAATTTAAATGTCAAACTTCTTTACCTTTGGATGGGATTTGATGGCTGAATTAGAAGCTCGGGTAGGCAGTAATGGGCATGGCTGGTTAATTAGTTTTGAAAATTGCCATTTGCTTGTGGACAAGGAGTCCATGAGAGGATCAAGTGACCAGAGCTGGGGTGTGGAAGGTTTCTGGTGCCGGGCTGCAGTGATCGGCAAAGACCACCAGGTGGCACCAAGGGTCTGCTTACCTTTGGGTCCCCAGCTTGGAACATTTGAAGCCTGGTATTCTGGGAGCACTTGGCTCAGCTGTGGCTGTGTCTTCTGTTGTGCACCCCACTTTTCCATGAACCCCTCAGTGCTGTTGTGTATGGTCTTCTCGGCATTTAGCCACCATCTGCCTGCAGGGCAAGCTATTGACTTCCTCTTCAGATGGCCAGTCAACAAGACTGCATCTTCCCTGACCAGGCTCAGGTGCTAATATTCTGTTAGCCTCCAGGGAGGTGGGAATGTCCTTTAAGGAGCAGGCTCGGGTTCAGGTTGCAAGGGTGACTTTTAGGGGTGAGAATTTTTTCCCTGCAGATTGTGTAGTTTGATAAACCTTACTCTATCCCAAGCCCTCACCAGCCACTTCCAGTATATTCAAAGGTAATTGGTTCTAGAAACCACTCCTTTGGTTTCCTTTCCAGAGGCCCTGCAGTTGGTGGTGGCAGAGGGACCTTCACATGGGACAAACAGTAGATGGCCCCAGAGTTCCTGGGCTGAGTGCTGCGTAGGTTGGAGTTTGTGAAAGGCAGAAAGGAAGTCTCCTCCTCCTCCACTGCTCTTCTCTGCCCGCCTCACGTGAGCTCCGGGCAGAACCCTGCACCTGCAGGGATGTCTGATCAGAAAGAAGACCCCTGCCACCAAGGAAGAGCCTGCAGGGCCAGAAACGCCACAGGCATGTTTCAGTTGGATCGCGTCATTTTATTGGGGACCATTAAGTAAATGGATGTTTCGTTTCTCTCTCTTGGATAACAGATGAGGCTTTTAAGGGTATCGGAAAGCCGTCGGAAGTGGTTTTGTAATAATGTCTCATTCATGCAGCCGGCCTCCACGGGGCACTGCTTGTTGGCTCAGCCAGACCCCGACTCTGTCTTCCTCATTGTGGGGATACCTTTCCAGTGTCTAATTTGATACCGTGTTGGGTGGCCCAAGAGCCTGTGGAACTAAACAGGCATTTACGTTTACTTAATCTCATCAAAAACCTGAGCCCTACTCAGGGTGGGACTCGGCAGTGCAATTGACGGCTGTCTGGCTGCTTCGGGGTTCTAATGAGCTTTGTAACCCAAGGCCAGGAGAACCCAAGCCAGCAGTCTTGACCTTTGAGTGTTTTAAAGCAACAGAAGCTCTGATTATGAGATGAAGAGAAAGTAACAGCCTCTCTGGCCCTCAATCATGGAGCCTTGGCCTGTTGTCCTGTGAACCGCAGGTACCGTGAGCCCCCTCTCTTTGGGGTGGCTCTGCTTTACAGATGTGATTGATCGGAACTGACCTGCTGACTGGCGTCTTCTCTGTGGGTCTCTTTCTGTTCATTATCTTTGGCAATTGAATTTTAATTCACTAGGGTCGGTGTGGTTGAGGATGGGGTGAGATTGAAGTCCTCTGAGGGGTTATCTGGGGCTTCCCCGGATGGGCTGAAGGGTTCTTTGGGAACTGCCATTACAAATCGGCATCACTGACTCAGCGGTGTTGTTTTCAGGTGATTGGCGAGGACCAGGTGGCTGTCCCCACGCACCTTTTCAAGGTGATCCTGGCTCGCCGAAGCCGGGAATCTACTGAGCCGCTGGCACTGGGGGCCTTTGTGGTGCCCAATAAAGCCATTGGCTTTGAACCCCAGTTACCTGAATTTCAGGTGAGCCTGCAGGAGCTGGAGAAGATGTCCGGCCTGGTATTCTTCCCGCGCTTGGACAGAGCTGGAGCTATCCGGAACATCTGCTCCGTGGACACCTGCAAGCTCCTGGGTTTCCAGGAGTTCATGCTGTACCTGAGCACCAGGAAGGTGGAGGGAGCCCGTTCTATGGCCGCGCTGGAAAAGGTCCTGGTGTCCTTGAAGAAGGTGGGGGTGGAGCCCGACGAGTACTTCATGAGCCGCTATGAGAAGAAGCTGCAGGAGCTGCAGTCTTCTGAGCAGCCAAGACCCGAGCAGAAAAATCCATCCTAGCTCTCCTGTGAGGGCTAAAAATCCCGCCAAAGGATGAAAGATCTACACTTTTTTTGTCGGTATTTTTGACTTGGGAACTGCCATCACATCTATGGATGGAGAGCTGATCTGTGTCACATTAGCAAAGGGACCGTGTCCACAAGCAGACGCTGCATTCTTGTGCCTAGATCCCCGGTGCGAAGGCAGGCTCTGGTTACTTCATGCCTGACAGATCCACTCGGCGATCTTCCCCAGGATCCTCCATTATCCTGCCTAAAGACATTGTATGATTTATTTCTTGTTCTTTTTCTCCTGACCCTCTAGAGTTTCCCCGCTTCTGCTGATGGTTGCTGTGTGCTGGTTGAGCCCAGAGCTTTCCTGGTATCACCTTCCAGTGAGCATGCATGGTGAATGCCACAGCCTGTTCCACCTGTGTCTTCCCCTTGATGCCCACCTGAGCAGGCGTCACCAAGGGTAGCACAGGGTTGATGGGGCTGGAGAGATGGCCGAGTGGTTAGGAGCACCTCTTGTGCAAGCATGAGATGAGAGACCACTCGGGTCTGACCCCAGGACCCACATAAATGGCTGTGTGTGGCTGTGCCCCTGGGGGCAGAGATCAGAGAATCATTAACACTTGCAAAAGAAAGAAAGCCTGGCAAGCCCTGGGTTTATTAAGAGAGAGTCCAGCTCAAGAGCAGGTGGAGGTGCGCTAGGGTGGGACACCTATGGTCTCCTCTGGCCACTGTGGGGGAGCACACCCCACTGCAGACAGGTGCCCTGGTCGCTGCATGGGCGCATGTACCTCATACACCACCCAAATGCAAGAAAAGGGAGAAGGGAGAGAAGGCTCTGGACTCAGATACATAGCTGTATCCATGAGTGTCTCTGGCCCTAAGGTCTGCTTGGGAAGAAAAGTCTGGTTGTTTAAGTCAGCAGCGTTTTCGTACCCCTGACTTGACTCTCAGCCTTTGGAAAGAGACCAGACAGGGCTTGTGGCTTCCTCCAAAGGCTTCCTCCAAAGGTGAAGGGCACTGAGGAAGGTGTGTCCTGATGTCACCTGCTGGTGACCTGCTGTCTCTGGGCTACTTGTTGGCCTGGAGAGCACAGGACAGGTGGAGCTTGGGTCACAGCTCCAAAAATTGCTGACATTCCTGGTGGCTGTCTTTCAAATCTCTAGATTTGAGTTTACATAGTCCTTTCTGAGGCTGTCGCCAGTGTAGACAGTCACATTTCTTGAAGGCACGAGGACTTGTCTAAGCCTGTCATTCTGCCGTCTTTACCGGAACAGTTTCTGTGTTTGTCTCTGATAGAAATGCCAAGGCTCTAAGATAAAGGGAGGGAGATAATGACTGACCCCGCTCTGCTCCTTTCCCTGAGGAGGAAGGGAAAGCGAGGCTGTGGAACACAGCAGCCTGATTAAGGCTGCTCTTGTATCACACTGTTCCCCGTTAGCGTGCGTGCGCCAGGCCTTCTCAGCGATAGAAAGCCAAAATGTCACCGTGACCAAAGAATCAAGTTACTTTCTCTTCTTAGCAGAGAGGTGCTGGGCCCGGGGGTTTCTCAGAGCTGAGGAGTCCTGGTACTAACTGCATGCTTCCATCATGAGTCCCTGTCACCACGCTCCGCTCCCTTCTGACCCGACTGGCCGGCAGCCTTCTCACTTCTGCTCATCCACTTAGATGATGGAGAATCTCGATTTTTGGATCAATAAATTAAACTATTTTGGGTTTTATTTTCTATCAGAGATGTTGTCCGGTCTTTGCTAAATATGAATACAAGAGTTTGCAATACAAAAAGGGTCCGCCAGGCCTCATATTTACATGTAAAAATATAGTAGTAATGTTCCAGTTGTTTCCTGAATGCTCTTATTAAGAATCCTCGCTGGGCGTGGTGGCACATGACTTTAATCCCAGCACTCGGGAGGCAGAGGTAGGAGGATTGCCTTGAGTTCAAGGCCACCCTGAGACTACACAGTGAATTCCAGGTCAGCCTGGACTGATCGAGACTCTACCTCAAAAAACCAGAAAACAGAAACAATCAAACAAAAAACAAACTAAAAACTCCAGCCAGGCGAGGTGGGAGGCAGAGGTAGGAGGAGCATCATGAGTTCGAGGCCACCCTGAGACTACATAGTGAATTCCAGGTCAGCCTGGGCTAGAGCGAGACCCTACCTCAAAAAAAAAAACAAAAAAAACCCAGAATCCTCCAGAAGGTCGGGGGTACTGGGAGAGAAGCTGCCATGTTGTCTGACTAAATGAACATGTGTCTGTCGAGCTGTCCCCTAAATATCTGCCTATGCCCATAGGTGAATGCTGCCCTCCTCTCTGATCAGAGAAGCTTGTTTTCACAGTTGGCCGTGGTTACCGGGGAAGCTCAAAACCTGTCACGGTGCTGAGAAGTGACTATTGGGTGCTTGGTGCTACATGAGAACATCTCTGCCACCCCTCCCCCCAGGCTCAGAACACTGGGAAGAGAAAGAATGTAAGAGCCAAAGCATGGGAGGAATACTGTGGAACTCTCTTCATGACCTTTCAGTGGTTGTAGTTACAAGACCGGACGATATTGGACCCGTTAACATTCTGTCATGGATAGTGTGTGTGTGGGGGAATCAAGGTAGAAGAGGAATTGGCTGGAAAGAGGAGGGTTTCAGTGGAAGGAGTGGGGGGGAGGGGATTATTATTAAAATGCATTATGTACATGTATGAAAATTGTCAATAAAGTTTTTTTTTTTTACAAAGCTCCCCAAACAAACTAGTTGAGAATTTCTTTGGGTCCCGTCCCCCTCTGGCCCTGGTGCAGCTTGGGCCTCATCTGAGTGTCAGATGCGTCCTCTGATGAGCCAGCTTGGGGTAGGTGACCGTGCAGTCCAGCCAAGTCCTCAGGCTGGCCCATCTGTTCATAGACCCTCCCAGTGTTCCACAGGGGAAGGCTCTTCCAGGGCATTGGCTGTGGGAAGCCCCCATCTACGGGGTGCATATGGTGGGGGTCTTACTTTGCGTTCTCTCTGCACCCCCAGTGACATCTTCAAACTTTTTGTCCCTGGATTGAAGCTGTTTCGCCACAGTTTTATGCAGCAAAGGTCAGGAGAATGGGCCCCTTAACTAATGTCTCCAAGAAGGAAACGTGGAGGGCTTCCCGAGTGGAATGTATCCCCTGGCCTCAACCTTCAACTCCATGAATCTCGAACTTTCCATGGACAGCCTGCCTTAGGATGGGAAATGTCCCCTACATGGTCCTGTTTTGAATGTTCAGCCCCCACTTGTGCTCATTTGAAGGTTGTCATGAGGTGGGGCCTGGTTGGTTAAAGTAGGCCCCTGGGGGTGGGGCTTTGAAGGTGTGGTCTCTGCTTCCTGTCTGCCCCCACCTCACATTATGGACTGAACCCAAGACCCAGTTAAACCCTGCTTCCCTTGGAACTGCCCAGTCAGAGTGATGAGAGATGTGACAGACTGTTTATACCTGGATCCACCTCTGTACCAGGCTACTCAGTCCTTATAACAAGTCCTCGGGCACACCTCTATCTTTTTTTTTTTTTTAATCTTTTTTTCTTTTTTATTGTCCATAATGAGTTACATTGTTTAGTGGGCCAACAATGAGTTGTTATCCCCAATTCCTCATTGCCCCCCCTTCCCCCTCCCCAGTCAGTTGGATATCCTCCTCCGTGGGCCATCTGGATCAGTCTTTGTGGCAGGGGACCATGGGCAACCCTCAGTAACACCTCTATCTTTAACCTCAATCCACACCCCAGTTCCTCGTGGTGGAGCTGATCAAATCTGGAATTACACTGGGTGTGGACTCTTACATTTCAGCCCCACCTTCAGAAACCATCAAATCAGAGGGTCAAGGGCTGGAGAGATGGCTCAGCGGTTAAGGCACTTGTCTCCAGTGCCTAAGGCCCCGGGTTCAATTCCCCAGGACCCACATAAGCCAGACCCACAGGTGGTGGCCCTGATTCATTCGTTCATTATCTCTCTCTCTCTCTCTCTCTCTCTCTCTCTCTCTCTCTGTCTGTCTGCTTGAAAATGAATAAATAAAAATATGAAAAAAAAATCAGAGGGTCAAGCAGGAGGGATTGAAAACCCCATGTACTCCAGGGCAGTGGGAATTGGTAGACCTTGCCAGTGTGGGTTGGAGGTTGCTCTGTCCCGAGTCTAAGCAGTACCTCTAGGGGTCACTGTGTCCTAATACTTCCGTAGTGACAGGGCCCTGGTTTAGAACTTGCAGCTCTGAACTACTCAGAACACCGTGGGCCTTGGGCCTGAAGGTAAAACAGGTGGTCATCCTGGGCCTTGTGCTCGATTCACACCAGGTAGTTCCGTTTCCCTCAGCTTTATTTTGAGAAACTTCAAGCCTGAAGAGGAGTGGGAGTGTGAAGTAATTATCCCTTCCCCTTCCCCCCCCTTAAACCATTTAAAAGTAATTTTTTTTTTGTCCAAAGAAAAGGATGGCCTAAAACTTCACTTTTTTAAATACTTGAGTTTACATAACCTAAGATTAAGGCTATTCCCTTCTGCTCCTAAAATATATTATTAAATCTAAGAAAAATCACAATCCTGCTCTGGGCTGAGAAGACCATCTCCCCCCACACCTCAGCACATCACCCAAGGCCCTTCCTTCATAGGCCTTTTTCTTCTTCCCATGATTTGAGAGAGAGACAGAGAGTGACTATGGGCATAGCAGGGCTTCCCTGCCTCTGTAAAATAACTCCAGACCCATGTACTACTTTGTGTATCTGGCTTTATATGCATACTGGGGATTTGAACCCAGGCTGTCAGGCTTCGTAAGCAAGCGAGTAACCACTTAGTAATCTCTCTAGCTCCCTCATAATCACTTTCTCACTGTAGCCCCCCACTTCTTTTTCTCCCTCCCTTCTCCCCCACCCCTGAATTCTCTCTCTCACCTATTATAATAAAATCTTAACCTCTTGGTTCATCTTAGAGCCTCTATCTTGAACAAAATCTGATACAAACATGGCTTGGAACCAGGCTGTCCCCTGGTTTACCCCCACCCTCTTCCTGGCTGATGGTTTGCCTGAGTCCTTCCAGACAGAAAGCTTGTGGAGGCATCTCATTTCACGCTCAGGTGCTCAGAGATTTCAAGTCCTTCACCCTCATGATTTTAAGTGTCCTTGTGATGTGACCATGACGTCTGGGGAAAGCATTGTGGCCGGTAGCAGTGCTGAGCTGAGTCGAGGGGACTGGCCTCTGCTTAGGGGACACTCCACATGACAGACTGTCATGTCAGCTTCCCATTATGCACTTACATTGTCAATGTGTGGAAGATCAATGGAGAATTTTATTTATGTCCAAATGTTAAGATTTCCTTGTTTTCTTTCTGTCCATCGCTAGCGATTTTGCAGTCTCCATGGTCCTGATTTGGCCATCTGACATATTAGCTATGCCTTTCAGCTTTGAGATCACAGATTGGATAAACAGTGTGTTTGTTAACAAATATTGAAAGAGACAGAGCCAAGGAGATCCTGTTGGTAAGAAATTTGTTTTACATGGTAACCACATCACAAACTTACCTAACAAGTTTCACATGACAGTGTGCTCGGATAAGTTTAAAAATATATATTTATTATTTATTTGCAAGGAGAGACAGAGTGAGTATGGGTGTGCCAGGGCCTTCTGCCACTGCAAACTTCAGATGCATGTGCCACTTTGTGCATCTGGCCTTATATGGGTACTGGGGAATCGAACCCAGGCTGTCAGGCTTTCAAGAAGCACCTTTAACCACTGAGCCATCTGTCCAGCCCATAATATATATATATATATATATTTTATTTGGAGGCAGAGTCTCATACTAGCCCAGTCAGACCTGACCTGAAACTTACTCTAGCCCCAGGCTGGCCTTGAACTCACTATGATTCTCCTACTTCAGCCTCTTGAGTGCTGGGACTAAAGGCACACGCCACCAGGCCCGGCTTTACTCTGGTTATTTATTTATTTCAGCTTTTTTTTTTTTTTGAGCCAAGACTTCACTCTATCCCAGGCTGACCTGAAACTCATTCTGATAGCTCCAGGCTGGCCTCAAAATCAGGGTGACCCTCCTACATCAGCCTCCCAAATCCTGGGATTAAAAGCATTTACCACCACGGTCTGGCATAAAAGTTGCATTTTTTTTTTGAGGCAGGGTCTCACTCTAGTTCAGGCTGACCTGGAACTCACTCTAGTAGCTCTAGGCTGTCCTTGAACTCATGGTGATCCACCTACCTCAGCTTTCTGAGTGCTTTGGATACTAGAGCAATTTGGGGTGCATTTGGGTTGGCCACCCATTTTATCTTCCCAACTCCAGTAGGGGCAGCCTTCTGAAGTGGCTGTCTCATCTGGGGACAGGTTGAGAATGACCTGCAGGATTGGTTAAGGACTGAATAGATTCCACACAATTTGGTGAACTCTTGATAAATGGTAGCCAGTTACCTCAGTGACTGATCACTGTAGACAGCTCCATGTTGCTGGATGAACGTCCAAAGCAGACACAGCTTACAGGAAGAAGGAGTTTTCTTTCAAGTTGACAGATCCAGGGGAAGTTCTATAGGTGGTGGAAGAAACTAGCTCCCATATATCCAAGCAGAGAGAAAACCACAGCCAGCAAAACTGTAGTAACTGCGCACACCCCAAAGAGCAGCAAACAGCAGGATCTCAGGCAGAGCTCAGACTGCTCTGCATAGCTTTGGGCTGGAATTCACATCTGACCACAAACACACCTTGAGACTGGACCCCCAGGATCCACCCCCAGTGACACCTCCTCCAGCCAGGCAGCTGGAGACCCAAGTTACAAACTGTAATAAAACACCTGAGTCAATGGGGGACATACATTCAAACTACCACACTGATGAACGTGAAGAACAGAGCCCATGATCTTGGTGTAGTGTTAAGCTGTGGACCAGGTAGAAACAGTTCTGGCTCTTCTCGCATTTGAAGACCATGACATGTTGCTCTCAACCCTTTGACCATCAAATCTCTATAATTTGCAAAGCCTTTCCCCCAGCACATCTGTCAGCCTTCACTGGATAGGTGCTATTCATTTCACAAGCAAGGAAACTCAAACCCCATGAATTTATCCATCATCTTAAGGTTGTCGAGTCATTTCCAGCGGGTAGCCTCGCTAATGAGACAGGCACATGATGGAGTTAACACCTTTCCTGGGATCCCATAGAGTTCTGCAAATAGTAGCTGGTCAAATATTTTGGAGTTATCCAACAAGCCAGAAAAACTGAGCGAGCCCTGTTGGAATCCTGGATTGTTTATTTTCTCTGTGGGGGACCCAGAAGGGTGAGGAGGGCTCAGTCCTGTGGTTGTGGGTAAGTCTGAGGACAGCAGGGTAACAGGCACTTATGGTAGCTCACCTGGGGTCTCGGGTCCCCCTACTGTGAAGAGTCTGATCTCTTGGTCTGAGGCAGCCCTCCCTGGTGGAAAGATGGGAGTGAGGAGGTGGAGTGAGAGCCTGCAGATCAGGGGCTAACTGTGTGCAGGAAAGAGCAGAGCTAAAGTTAGAGTTTCCAGCTGTGTGCAGGTGTGAAGCCAC
>PVHP010044302.1:0-14156 GCA_004024765.1 Zapus hudsonius
AGGAAGGAAGGAAGGAAGGAAGGAAGGAAGGAAGGAAGGAAGGAAGGAAAGAAAGTTAGTTGGCTGCTTTTTCCACCTGTTCCAATGCATCTGTTTGCCCATTTTCTTGGTCTTTGAAAAAGTTTTATTATTAGCATAAAAAATAATATAGACTTCACATATAGATAGTCAAAGTAATAGCTGATGTGTACAAGTGCCAGGCACTCCTATGGGAAGAAGTCACCTGGAGTGTCACCTCCTAAGTGACATCATACACATAATGACATCTCACACACACACACACACACACACACACACACACACACACACACAAAGATAGGATTAGTATTCTTCTCAACTAATGATTTTATTATTGCTTAAATCTTAACCATAAGCTACAGAATTACATTAGGCTAAATACACCCTGAAAATCTGTGACATAATGATGATTAAAATTCTTTCACGCAATCCAACTTTGGGGTTACCACTGCTTCTAACCACATTCATACATACTGATGGCCCTAACAAAGTGAGTTTAGTGCCTCATGTCTAATTCTAAAAGAATGCAGATTCCATAAGGAAACAGAACATATATCAGAGTTTCCATCATCAGTGTTCTATATAAAATCTTATGCCAGGGGTGGGGAGATTGCTCAGTGGTTAAGGCATTTGCCTGCAAAGCCTAACAACCCAGATTCTCTTCCCCAGTACCCACATGAAGCCTGATGCACAAAGTGGTGCATGCATCTGGAATTCATTGGTAGTGGCAAGAAGTCTAGGTGCACCCTTTCTGTCTCTGCTTGCAAATCAATAAAATAAAAAGATTTTTAAAAAGATAAAAGAAATAAAAAAAGAACAGTGCCTGGATGTAGATAGGATTTCCATAGTTAGAACTCTCAAATCCACTTCACAAGTGAAGTGTTGGCTGCCCTTGGCCCTTTCACTTTCCTGATATTTTTTTTTTCCATTTTCTACTTACAGACACTCATTTTTCTAGCTGAAAATAGAAAGTCTTATCAGATTGGAATAACAATCCTCCTTGCTGTAGTTTTTTTCCCCAAAGACTGGATGAATTTGGGCCTCGTCAGAAAGCCATCTGCTGTGTACTCACAGACCTATTCCGAGCCAGAAAGAGAAAATGAAGGAGAGGAAAGCCCTGGCTTGCTCACGTTAAAGCAAAGAGCTGTGGCCTCTGACCAAAGCTGACCATGAGCAGTGTGTACAGACTGGGGGCTCAGGGTGGGGAAATTCTGCCCTGAGCACAGTGACCTTGTGCCAGTTTTAAAAAGGGGTTCCATGGTTAAGAGATGGCTCCATGGTTAAGGTGCTTGCCAGAGTTCGATTCTCTACTACCCACATAAAGCCAAATGCACAAAGTGGTACATGCGTCTGGAATTCAATTGCAGCAGCTGGAGGCTCTGGCATGCCCATTCTCTCTGTCTGTCTGTCTGTCTGTCTCTCTCTCTCTCTCTCTCTCTCTCTCTCTCTCTCTCTCTCTCTCTCTCCCCTTGCAAATAAATAAAAAATACTTTTTAAAAAGGGTTCCAAGTCAGTCCTCCATGGAACACAACTGTGTGGCTGTAGCCTGCTGCCTCTCTCATCAGACCGCACCCTCCTGGTCATATTCAACTCCTTGGCATTGCTATTACATCAGACCTCAGCAGTCTCAGTCCAGGACTCTTACAGAATCACACTACTCATCTTCCTAGGATACCTCATTCTACCCACAAGCACCCTTGCCACCAAGGAAGCATCCATTGCTGTGAAGAAGAGGGAATACTTACAATCACTACTACAAAGAAGCTGAGGGAACCCACACATTCACTGGAGAGAGAGAGACACAGAGAGAGAGAGAGAGAGAGAGCGCTCACATTCACTGCAGTGGATGAGCACAGGGAGCACTCACAATAACTACTACGGAGGATCAGAGGGAGCACTCATATTCACTGCTGTAACAAGCAGAAGGAGCACTCACATTCGCTGCCAGAGATGAGCAGACCTCTGATAAAGACAGACCCTTAAGGCCCTGCAGAGACTCTCCTACCTTCCTCAGACCACCACAGCAAAACTAGATCATAGCAAGAAAGTCCATCCAAAGTCAAGAGGTTCCATACTCTTTTTAAAAAATATATTTTTATTTATTTGCAAGCAGAGAGAGAAGAGAGAATAGGCACATCAGGTCCCCTGGGCAAACAAACTCCAAGTAAATGCATCACTTTGTGCATCTGGCTTTATGTGGGTACTGGGGAACCAAACTCAGGTTGTTGGGCTTTGTAGGCAAGTGCCTTAACCATTAAGCAATCCTCCCAGCCCCTATATTCTTAATAATACACAATATTTCCTAAAACCAATTTATACTGGGAAGATAGCTCAGTGGTAGGGCTCTTGCTCAGCATTGTGAAGACCTGGGTTCAATCCCCAGCACTGCCAAAAAATAATAAAAGTCTGCATTTTTAAGAAAAAAAGTAATATAGCCTAGTTAGAAAATATTTAATTTAATATATATCTATATATTGCTATCACTATCTCTATCTCTGTCTACGTGTGTGTATGTGTGTAGATATCTTGGAAAGTTAAAGGCCTTTATTAGCATGCTGCAGGGGTAGTTTTTAATAGTTTGTTATATGTCTTGATAGCACTTTCCATAGTCATGACCCTCCCCTCTGACCTCTAATAACTATTTACCATCCATCTTTCCTACCAGACAGGAATGTCCACAAGGTCCTAGAACTGGGTCTTTTGAGGCCAACTAGGATCTATATCATTAAAGCACATCTTTCTTCTAATTGCTGGACCACCATAACTATGTCCCTAACCAGAGTCTAACCAATATCCAAACTCCCCCAAGGAGCCTTTCCACTTTACATAGAGGGGAAAATGCTACATTCAGTTTTGACATTTAGGAGGAAATTAGTTACAGAGGAAAGATTATCATTCATTATTTCAGAGCATGGAACAGTGTTTAGGGACTGATTTGTGAGGTCTCTTCCTAAGCAAATAACTCAATTCTATGGCCTCTCTTGACTTTAGCTCAGAACTGCACACCGTTTGCTCAACCCCAGGATCTGTGGCTCCACGGTGTCACCTGGAAGCGAAGCTCTGGATGAGAGCTTTGTGGCATAGCAAGGTTGTCCATGGCTAGTTGTGTACAGAATTACATGTCCGTTCACATGCTCAAGGCTGGGCAAGACACCATGGAATTACCATCTGTGCAGTTTGTCAAATGACTGCTAAGGAGACAGTGACATCCCAAATGGCCCTCTATATGATATAATCTATTTTGTTTATTTATTTCCAAGTCTTACATACACTTAGATCCTTCATTTTCAGAGAGGACAGTTTTTTTTTTCCATGGAGGAATTATGCCAACTCTTCAACAATGTATTTCCACTTAAAGGCAAAAAAAAGTCTTTTTCCCCCCTCTCTTTTGGTTTTGTTTTAAGCCAATTTCAGAAGATAATTTCAATATAGAATATTAGAGGGTAATTTGTTCCTGTGAATGTTCATCACTTTAGCCAAAGAAAGGAAAATATTCTTTCTCATATCCTATTCTTTTTTTTCTCTCTATTTTTCCCTTCCTCTCTTTTCCCTCCATTTGCTCACTGGCATTTCTTCCTTCTTTGCTATCTCCTACTTCTTATTCTCCTTCCTTCCCTTCTTTCTTACATATCACATTTGATTTATTTTTTTCTTTCGAGACAGATTCTTACTGCATAGCTCAGCAATCCTCCTGCCTCCACCTCCTGACTGCTCAGATTGCAAGTCTACACTGCCATGACCAGCAGGATTTGGTTTTGTGTGTATGCATATGTGCACAGGTATATATGCATGTTCATATGTATGTAGATGCATGTGTGCGTGTGTGGACCTGGAGGCCAGAGTACAACCTCAGGTGTCCTCAGATATGTCATTCACCTGTTTTTGAGACAGGATCTCTCATTGTCCTGGAGCTCAAAAATTGGGCCAAACTAACTGTCCGTTAAGCCCCAGGGATCCTCCTGTATCCACCTCCTCAGAGCTGAGATTAAGGTGCAAGTCACTATGCCAGACATCTTCACATGGCTTCTAGGGATTGAACTTGAGTCCTAATATCATGAAGGTAACTTCAATAGTAACATTTCAAATCAATAGAGAAGAGATGGATTATTCAATAAATATAGGTGATTACATTTGGGAAAAAAAAAAAAACAGCCTGGATCCAAGCCTCCAGGTTGCTGGGGAGATGGCTCAGTGGTTAAGTGCTTGTTTGCAAAGCCTGCTGGCCCAGGTTCAATTCTCTGAGACCCACATGAATCCAGAGGCACAAAGTGACCCATGCATCTGGAGTTCATTTGCAGCAGCAAGAGGCCCTGGTGTGCCCATACTTACTTGATCTCTCTCTCTCTCTCTCTCTCTCTTTCTCTCTCTCTCTCCTTATAAATAAATAAATAATATTTAAAATAAAATCCAGAAATATCATCAAAAGCTCATGTAAAAAGTGGAACCATAAAAATAATAGAAAAATCTATTAAATTTTTAATAATTTTGAGACAGAGAGAACTTTATAAGTGAAGCATAAAAAATTCAAATAGGAAGAAATGGTAGATTTTGCTATATAAAAATGAAAGCTTCTCATCAATATATTATATTATATTGAAGGATAAAGAAAAAATTATGTATTTATGCAAACACACATCCCTTAAAATAAAGTTAGTATCTTCAAGATACCAAAAGCTTTCACAGACTAGGAAAAATAGCTATCACTGGTAGTGGAATTTGGGATATTTTTACTTCTCTCTCTTTGTGATTTTCCATACTTTTGATTTTTTTTAATAGTAAGGGTTTTTCTTGGGTGGAGGACATTCCTGAGACTTGAATCAGAGCCTTGCACGTGCACACTATAAGTATCATTAATATGTCAAGTCCATTGTCAGTTGAAAAATTGAATGTAGATGAGTATCTTTCTTAGTACTCAGATCTTAAAACCCAAATGCTTTTTCTAGAATCAATCAATGATTCTGCTTTGTACTGTTACTCATTATAAATAGTCTTCAATCCATTCTTAGAGTTAGATAACATTAACACAAATGAAGTTCATGAGAAAGAGTGTATGAAGGGAACCATAAGACAAAAATATGGACTGGCAGACCCTAAAGAACCCATTTGGTTCTTTCAAAGCCTGATTTGAATCTAAATCTTTGGACTAAATTTGGCTTTTTTTTTTACTTTTTGAGGATAAGAATTCATTTAGTAAGAGCTCTTTCACCCCTGAGACAGTTATTTTTAATGCGAAGGTCTTTTCTTCCTATTACAGGAGCCCCTTTTCCCCAACCTCTCTCCTTCTCCTGACATCTAAGTTGTACCATTAAATAAAATGTATGATTTAAATTTCAATTTTACTGAAGCTGCAGGTAGAATTAAAGGGATCATACAGATGAGCGATTTCATTGAATGTCACTTCACATAAATTTACATAAAACTTCAAAAAATTCTACCCAGACTCTAGCAATTCTTCTGAAGGAGAGGGAGGAAAATGGATATTTATTCAGCACTTCTGGCTTGTCAGGTGTTAGACTGAATGGCTCTATTTATGTCCACTTGTTTGTCCTCATGGCCAACAGATGATATCAGCAGTATCGTGTATTTTTAGGGGACAGAAAGGTCCCTGTGAGATGGGATGGTCAGCAGGAAATTACACCCAGGTGATTTCCTTGACCTTCCTCCACCCCCACAATCTCTCTCCAACAAGCTATCCCCTATTAGATGAAAACTGACAGTCAGTTCCCACACTTTCTTCAGAACACAGATTCTGGGAACTGTCTGCATTGTCACACCACTGTGGAGACCACCCAGTGACTGCTCCTGATGAGAGCCCAGGGAGCTCCTCTTTTGTCTTGGCTGGAGTCCTGGCTTCCCCCACTGAAGAGGCTGCCTGCTTCAGTTTGAAGACTGTGTGATTTCCCACACTCGTGTCTAATGCTCAGGAGACAGCAGCGTGGTCCAAGCCCGGGCTTGGCTCTGCACCAGTGACTGAATCGATTCGCAGCTAATTCTCTGGAAACTGGAGATATTACAAGTCCACACCTGGCCCTGTTGTGGGTTTAATGATCAAAAGCATGAAAGCGCTTAGCACAGCACCTGGTGTGACAAGTGCCTCATAAAGGGTCACCGATGTTCTCGTAGCTTTCACGATTTTAGCCGCCAGCATTGTCTCAGAGGCCCATAAAATAACACACTGGATGTTCACCTTTTCCTGCTTTCCAGGCCAGAACCAAACTGGCCTGCTAGGCTCCTTCCTGGCTTCGGGATGCACTTTCCCCAGTCCACTCCTTAAGACCTATGGTCCTTCTGAGCTCTCCTGAATTCTAGGATGGCTCCAAGCTAGGCACAAGCTTCATTTGAGGAACCTTCCATGTATCTAATACAATCTCAGGCTGCCAGACTCATGGAATCAACATTGAATTAAAATTTTCCCTGCTGACAATTGATCAGGACTTCTGAGGGAAAACTGGATGATAACTATTCACAGTGGAAGTAAGGAAGAGCATGTCTGGAATACAGACGATCCCTTAGGACACCTCTCAGTATTCAGTCTCCCTGCTGACAATTCTGCCAGAGACTTGTTCCAGCAGAGTGGCCTATGGCTGGCAGGTGAAGGGATGTTGTTCAGGGATCTGCAAGGTGCTGATGGTGGGTGACTTCTCCCTCTGCACCCTCAACGCCCAGCACACTGTCCTCTCAGGGCAGCACAGAGCTGCTGGGAGGCACCCTTTTCCTTCCTGTCCCCCCACCTGCTTTTCTGACCTTCCTTAAAGATTGCTGCTGACTGGATTCTATTGCATTGTCATTGTCATGGCCTGACTCAGAGAAGGATGGGTCATTAATTCACTGCTAACTCGTCCACATCTGTCACTAGCCAGGACTCTAAGAGACAGAGCAAGGACCCAGTTATAAGCACTCTGCATCCCACCAAGCCCCAGCCTCCCTCAATTAGTCCCGTCCCTTAACACACCTGTGTCCCATTTCGAAGGAGTTAACACCTCCTTTACAAAGTTTCCAGACACCCCACCACCATTAAGTTCTGTCCAAACTTCTATGTGAGCAACGCAGCCCTCCATGTGTGTGAGAGTCTATATGCTTTCATCCAAGAGCTCTTCCTGTTGTCTTATTTCATGTTACATGTGGGAAAAATATTACTCTGAGGTGAAATCCATATCCCCCTGCTTTCCACTTGCATCAGAAATTTGAAGAGCCCGGGGTTGGAGAGACAGCTCAGTGATTAAGGCACTTACTTCCCTGCAAAGCCTAACAACCCTGGTTTGATTCTCCAGTACCCACATAAAGCCAGATGCATAAAGTGGTACATGTATCTGGAGTTTGTTTGCAGCAGCTAGAGGCCCTGGTGCACCCATTGTCTCTGTCTCTCTCTCTCTCTTTCTGCTTGCAAATAAATAAATAAAAATAAGCAGGGTGTGGTGATGCACACCTTTAATCCCAGCACTCCGGAGGCAGAGGTAGGAAGATCTTTGTGAGTTCAAGGCCACCCTGAGAATTCCAGGTCAGCCTGGGCTAGAATGAGACCCTACCTCAAAAACTAAAATAATAACAACTTTTTAAATGTGAAGAGTCTCTGATCTAGATTGTGTCCAGGGATTGTGGGGCTTGGGGTGACCATACCACAGTCCTCTTTTTTGTCACCTACCTCTAAACCTGCCCTGCAGTTTGTAGAGGTGAACTGGACAGGTGTGGGTGACAGATCTCACATCGAGTGTGTCAGTGAGTCCCCTAGCAACATGCATTGCTCAAGAGGATGGACTGCCCTGTATGAAGGCCCAGGGTCACTCTAATTTTATACATACGGCTCTGCTGGCCTTGGGGCTCCCAAGCTGCTGACCCAGCCATGGCTGCATCAGGCTGGGATCCAGCCGCCTGCGTGTCTATGGTTTCTCAAGGTCATGGGGAAGTCTCTGTCTCGGGGCTCTCAAATACTAAGTACAGTCTCAGCAGAATTTCCTTTTGGCTAATTTGTCTTTTTTAGTATCCGAGGAGGGAAATCGGACCCATTGTTCTACTCTTAATAAAATAAAATGCAAACTGGAGAAGCAGAAAGCTGGTAGTGCCGCTTGGCTATGCAGATCTGCTTTCTCTAAAATTGATGGATAGCTACACATAAAATGATGTAATTTTTATGTCCCTGGAAATTCCTCATTGCACATATCATCCCTCCTTGAGGGTTCTCGGTGACCTGGTTCTCTGCTAGAGGTGATATAGGAAAGCCACAGCAGGAAGGCACAGCAGGGGTAAGGGGAGACCCAAACCATCTGGACATCTATGTGCCCTAGAGTGTGTTGCAACACCCTCCAAGAGAGCTGTGATGGTCTGCGCATCAGAGATGGGGAAGCCATGGTTCACAGAGGGTGACACACTTCTTCGGGCTGCTGAGCAGCAGAGCCAAGTTTGAACCCAGCTTCATCCTGCTGCAAAGCCTTTCACTTCCCATCTGTCAGGTGGCTTAGGCTGAGGGAGCTTGACCTTGATCTCTGGAGTGACAGGTGTTTGGCCCTCTCACTTTTAGCTGAGTCTATTGTGTGTCCAAGGCCCAGGTGCTGCCTGACTGCACCATGGTCCCCAAAAAGCCATGAATGCCCTACTGCTCGATTGACAGGAAACAGGGAAAGCAAAGGCCAAAGAGTTCTAGAGCAGGCCGGCAGGCTGTGGGGCCCACAGTCTCCTGCAGGCTTATGTAGATCAGGCCACTGGGGTTTCTGGAACCCCCAGCTATGAAGGACAGGACACTGGGGTTTCTGGAACCCCCAGCTATGCAGGACAGGACACTGGGGTTTCTCCCGGGTGAGATAAAAGGTTATCCTTTGCAAAGGAGCTTTGTCTGATAGGTAGTCACACGTTCTCATATTTTTGGTACCTACAATTGAGGTGCTGCAAATAGCAAAAACCTAACAGGTGACCTGCTGAGTAGATGGCTGTGTTAGGACTTAAAAGTGACGCATTCAGTGTGGAGTTGGCAAGAGTGGACTTGTGGTGGTTAATCTTCACTGTCAACGTGACTGCATTTAGAATCTTCTAGGAGGCATACCTCTGGCCAAGTGTGTTTGTGGGGGAATTTCCAGAGAGAAATAAGAGAGTGGGTGGCACCATCTCATAGGTTTGGATCCTTGAATGGAAAGGTGAAAAGGGCAGAGCATGGTGGCCACACCTTTAATGCCAGTACTTGGAGGCAGAGGCAGGAGGATCACTGTGAGTTCAAGGCCAGACTGGGACTATAGAGTGAGTTCCAGGTCAGCCTGGTTTCTCTGCTTCCTGCTCTGCCAAGTTGCTGTGAGCCAATCCCCAGCCCCACCTTCCCCACTGTGACGGATGGAACCCCCTGGACCATGAACCAAAATCAGCCTTTCCTCCCTTAGATTGTTTTTGTCGGGTATTTCATTACAGCAACAGGAAAAAAAAATAACTAATATAGGATGGATGAGTGAAAATAAATTTTTAAAAAAGAACGTGGCATGTTCTAAGAGCTGAAATTGTTTTGGAATTGCTATAGAAAAAGGCCCATTTTGATGGGAAGAGCAAGAACATTCTTTATCCCAAATCCATTTATTGCAGACTTTGCTCCTGGCACTTTGCTTTAGCTGAGTCCGCACAGCGCAGGAAGCTGGTGAGGGGAGCGGAAGCTGGCTGCATGAGTTCCTTCTTCTCCTCATCCTGAATCTTCAGTATTTCAAGGGTCTTCTCCTCAGCCTCCTTCTCTCACTCTGTACCTTCTACTCACTCCAGTTCTGTTCCCAAGAGCCTCAGATCCACTGTGGTAGGTTGAACCAAGACCTATGAGGATGACAGCTTGGTGAAGCATCAGGTGTTTGTGACAGTCACCAGTGTATTCATCAAGCAGCAAAGAATTCAGTTCAGGAAGTTTGAGGGAGAAGAAAAATGGAAGCCAAGAGGCTGTTAAACATGGAGAGTCACAGGTTTCTGCTACCTAGTGGGCAGTATCATTATTATTTCCCAACTCTCCTTGAAGTCTTTGGCATGTTGCCTATAGATTGTGAAAATATTACATATAATACCTGCTGTAAGTTAATATATTGTTGTATTATACTAGTATTATATAGCAGCCATCATTGATAAATACTTCTTTTTTAAAATATTTTCTTTATTTATGAGAGAGAGAGAGGGAGAGAGAGAGAGAGAGAGAGAGAAAGAGAGAGAGAGGCACTGCAAATGAACTCCAGGCACATGCGTCCTCTTGTGCATGTGGCTTTCTATGGGCACTGGGGAATTGAAGTCTGGTCCTTCTGCATTGCAGGAAAACGCCTTAACCACTAAGCCATCTCTTCAGCTGGATAAATACTTCTTGAGCACCTGTGTGACAAGGACAGTTCATTAACTAACGCATAGTGAAAGGGGTTAGAGATGGCAGGGAATAATGAAATATCAAGTACATCATCAAGATAGACATGGGGCTGGGCGTGGTGGTGCACGCCTTTAATCCCAGCACTTGGGAGGCAGAGGTAGAAGGATCACCATGAGTTTGAGGCCACTCTGAAACTATACAGTGAATTCCAGGTCAGCTTGGGCTAGAGTGAGACCCTACCTCAAAAAACAAAACAAACAAACAAAACGATAGACACAGGAAGGACTGGGAATGTAGCTCAGTAATTGAGTGATTGCCTGGTATGCACAAGGCACAGAGTTCAATCCCTAGTACTGCAAAAGCAGGGCCTTTCAGGGAACATCGCACATGTAAATTGCAGACCCATTCCAGATACTCACTAAGCACCTCATGTATGCTCGGTGTGCTCGCAGGTTCTGGGATGCAGATCGGGACATCCCAGTGAAAGCCCTGTCCTCCTGGAAAGCATCTTTCAGGGGCATATGTGCTTCTTAGTGGCTCAGCCAGATGCAACATGGCCCACACTGAGCTCCTATTTCTTCACCCACCCAAGCTTGCTTCTTGGATATTCGCCATCTCCATGACTCTGTGGCACCTGTGTGCATCTAGAATCTTCTAGGAGCCCTTCAGATTTCTCCCCTCTTGACTCCAGAGCCATTCTGTGCAGCCCTAACACCCTCCATCAGAGCACAGTACACAGATTGTTGCTTTGCATGTCCATGTTCTCAACCAGACTGTCTACCCATCTCTGTGTCATAGGACCTGACATCCAGACACTCAATAAATATTTACTGTAGAGAAGAAGGAAAAAATGTAATAAAGTAAGTACAGAAAACCTTGAATCCACCAGATGTTTGATTATAGGTCCCCTCTGCCCTCCCTTCTCCTGCCCTTCTTTCTGTCCTCTTTCTCTCTCTCCTCTCTTCTCCCTCAGCCTTTCCTAAAATTCTCTCTCTGGTCAGTTAATGACAGCTTTTGATATTTCATCTGGCATCTGACAGCATCAAATCCCATCATTCTCTGCTCCAAAATCATCATATCCAGGCTCCTCAAAACCATGCTGGATTCCCTTTCTCCAGAGGCCAGGCTGCAGTTTCCAGGTAGCCCACCCTGCTCTGCACTCTGCATGTCTAAATCCTCCTTTTGGACAGCACCCCTTGCCCACCAGGTGTGTGGTGTGGAGGCCATCCTGTTCAGAATGTCACAGTTGTTCTCTGCGTACTCCTTGTCTTGATCTTGGAAGGGCTTCTGCACCCTACTCTTGGAATATAAGGAAAGATTTTGTCAAGCACTGGCAAGACTACCACATTTAGTAGTGCAGGATGTTTATTGCACAAGAGCACTCACTCACTGAAGGAGAAACTGTGGACAGAAGTCCAGACTATGGTCTATTCACAAAACCATACAGCCTAGTATAGGATACACCTGCCCAGGAAGGCCCTTTTCTAGTTTACCAGAAGACCTCCATGAACCAGGGCAAAAAAACAGAAGTAGAATAAAAGAGACAGCGTAGGGATATGACTGAGAACAGTCCTCAGGATAGATAAGCCTCTTGTGGTGGCTTGAATGTAAACATATATCCCCCCATAGCCTGAGGTATTTTTTATGAAGATTAAGCCTCTTACTTAAGTCTCCAGCAGGCAAAGACCTGCTGGAAGTGTGTCACTGGGGGGAGGGGAGCAGATCTTGAATCCAGTTCTACTAGTTGTATAGAGAGGCAGCTTGAGCTCTGGCTATTGGTTCTACCTCTCTTCTGAGGAAGTTTAAAGTAAGCCAGCTTCTTCCACTATCATGAAGCTTTCCCTGGAATCTGTAAACTTGACAGAAACCCTTTCCTCCAATTAGCTACTTCTGGTCAGGTGTTTGTCCCAGCAATGAGAAGGTAACTGGAATAGAAAATTGGTACCAGGAGTGGGGTCATTGTTGCAATGGATCTGACCATGTTGATTTTGGTCTTTTGGTGTTTGTGGGAGGAATGTGAAAGTATTTGGTACTTTTGACTACAGAAGCCTTACGGTGCTATAAGCAGAGCTTGATGGGCTATTCTGGTGAGAGCTTGAAAATGTTAAATGCAGAGAAGATTGTGGACTGTGAAGGCTTGCCTTATGAACTTTCAAAGGGGATGGAGAGAACTTTGTTGGAACTGGGCTACTGGCAGAAAGGCTGGCTGCATTCTGACCATGCTCTGAAAATTTGAGCAAGGTTGAATTTAAAAGTAATGGACTATAACCCAGGCCCAGAAAGCCAAATACTGCATGTTCACTCTCATATGTGAATCCTAGCTACAAATGTTTAGATTTGTATGTGAGTTAGAGTAAAAATCAGTAGTAGAAGCCAGTAAGCTAGAAAGGGGCTGTAAGAGAGGGAGGGGAGGGGAAGATTTAAGAGGAGGGTATTTATATATGTAAGTAGAAGAACAGATTACTGGGGGCATAATGGCCTAAACTGGGTAAAGAGAAGGGACTGACTAAATGAAGAGTAGAAAGAGTTAATAAAAATTTAAGATATTATGAATAAGCCATGTGGAAACCTACTTCTTTGGATAAAGGCACACCCAGAAACCATAGATTGTTACTAGAAAAATTTTAGTGCCAGGGTTGTGATACCTTCCAGTGAGTTGTTGGTCAGGGAGGACCCTGATGTACCCAAAACATTGCAAGTGATTGCCAAGGCTCTTGGTAACTAGAACTAGATGGTCAGACCCTATTTCTGAAGATTCCACATGCTTGGGCTGCAGGTTACTGAGAAATCAAGCCATAGCTGAGCTGGAAACCTCCTTCCTGTTAACCATCTACAGAAAGCAGGAAAAAATTATGCCGTATGTAACCCTATGGGAAAGAGAAGTCATCAGAGGTGGTAAACAGCTGTGGACTTTGTAAGCATTAAGATTGGCTAGCCAGGCCAAATGTGCCAAATGGTACTATTGTGGCACATCTTTTATGGGAGAAACCAACCACTTTCCAATTGGACTGGAGGCCCACTCCACGGGAGGGAATATATATAACTCATATGTCGGGAGAGGTCATGGGACCTAGGGGAGAAACACCTGCTATTGTCTGGCTAAATGAATATGCCTACCAAACTGCCCTGTAAGCACTTTTTTCAATGTTCCTACCCTTATATTAATGCTATTCTCACTTTTGGTTAAAGAAGCTTCTCTTTTCAGATGGCAGTGACCACTGGGCTGACTCAAAAGTCACCATAGTGCTAAGAAGAGACAGTGGCATGTTCAGCACTGAGACATCTCTATCACACCTTCCAAGGCTCAGGGTCCATTGAAGAAGAAGTGGTAGAAAGAGTGTAAAAGTCAAAGGAAGGGTAGAACTGCTTACAGTGCAATCTTCCAGACACAAAATGGCCTTAATACTCATGACTTCACAGTGCCTGACACCACCTATACAAGACCTTCATAATAGGAGGGAAAAGATGATGACATCAACATAAAAGAGAGACTAATTGAGAAGGGAAGAGGATATGATGGAGGGTAGATTTGAGAGAGGGTGGGGGTGAGTTACCATGGTTTATTTTCTCTAATTATGGAAGCTGTTAATAAAAAAGTTTAAAAATAAATAAAGTGTAGAGCAATTGAGGGGGAAAAAGTAATGGATTGGTGAGCTATGAGAGAGGTATAGAACAGAAAGATATGAAAGATGCACAGCCCTAAACAACTTCCAAGATGAGATTTTTAAAAAACAGACAAAGGGAGCATTCATCTCTCTCTACTTCCTAATTGCTGATGCCATGTGACCAATGCCTCATGTTACTATTGCAATCTCCACCGTGATGGACCCTC
>PVHP010044303.1:0-14140 GCA_004024765.1 Zapus hudsonius
AATCCCGTGTCTCTCAAAAGAAAGAACCCTTGCTGTTGGACTCCAAGGACAGTCTCTACTTATGAAGTGAATGCTGTCAAATCAACACCTTCCAGAAAATGGCAATGTCAGCCCATTCAGGTAAGACCCCTGAGTGGCTTTCTGCTCCAGCCTTTGCCATCCCATGGACTTGTCTCCCAGAGGGGTGAGGGTTCTTAGCAAAGTCTCGCCTTTGTCCAGACGAAAGAAAATAGGCTTTCTAGAACAGTTCTCTCAGAATTCCCCTTCCAAGTGGCCTCTATTTAGCTGGCATTTTTGTGCCTCCCCATTTACTACAGTGATTATGGACACCGCAAGAAGATAACAGGAAGCAAGTCAAGGAAGGTCTGTGTTCCCAAAGAGGAAGTTTCTCAAAGAGACCCAGGTACGGGAGGTGCTGCCTGAGGTTACCCAGGCCATGGCAACAACCCATGATCTCAGTCCACAAACACATCACCTCAGTATCTGCAATGAGGATGTCTATGCTCTGCTATGGCCAATACCTCACTAGACCTCTCTGGCTCAGCAAAGCAGAGGAAGGCGATGGATCAATAAAATGCTATCAGCCTAGCAGCTTGGTTCCTGTCCATTTAAGGGCACGGGCACTTGTAGATCTTAGCTCGTGCAGGTCAATATAATTTTATAGAAGTGCCAACTTCTCAGCAGTGAAATGAAACTGGAAGATAGTGCTGTCAGGGGAGAGGTTGGGGGAGAGGAGGTCAAGCATTTTAAACAGTGTAGCAAGAGGATACAGATGAGCCGGTCTCCTTGGTACTCTGACCCCGAGAGTCTGCCTGGCAGAATTCTGGATCAGACAAAGTCACCGAGTGAAAACTTTTACCAAATGGCTACAGAGACGCTGTTGATCAATGTTGTAAGGTGGGTCTGAATAAGAGAACACTAGTGGGGGCTGAACTGTGAGGTCTATCAGGCTTGGCCAGCACGCATGCTTTAACTCCAAGCCAGTGTTGGAGGTGAAGGGTCAGCCCTTGCCCTGTCTCTCCAGGATGTTCGGGGCCCACGCTGTGCAGAGGGCGCACAGAGGGAGAGACTGTCCGGTATAAAACTCCCAATGCAGCAGTTGTCACTGTTATCCAATTATGCTCTGTATACCTGAAGCTAACACAGCCCTCAGAGGGCCAATTTCATTAGACTAAGACCCGCTTGTCTTATTTTACTTTGATAATGGCTTAATAAATAAACTGAGTGA
This sequence comes from Zapus hudsonius, assembly GCA_004024765.1. Taxonomy (NCBI): domain Eukaryota; kingdom Metazoa; phylum Chordata; class Mammalia; order Rodentia; family Dipodidae; genus Zapus; species Zapus hudsonius. The sequence goes on from PVHP010044303.1 coordinate 1,229, forward strand.
GCCATTGTACACAGGTGCAAGATGAAAAATACTTCAACTTTTCTATTTCATGTCTATCGTTCTCCAATTATCATGCGTTCATATTTCCTTGCTTGTCAGCACAGCTTCCTCCTTGAGGTGGGAGAAAGCTCATCTTTCTCTCACAAAGACTCCTTCCTGGAGAGACAGTCCAGGTTTATGTAGGTACACTGGAATAGCGCTCTCTCTCTCTCTCTCCCTCTCTCTCTATCTTTCTCTCTCTCTCTCCATCAGACATACACACTTATCTCACTTCTGCGGTTGTTACTCAGCACGCACACGTGTACAATGTGATCGCAACTTGGGAAGGCATGAAGAGAGCACAGTAAACATTGTATCATTACACATTTTATTAAGATGATGAGAAAACAGAGGTGAGAATAAGTTGACTTAGCTTGGGCGGATAGAAGAAAAGGTCGGCAGCACAAAGAAAAGAGAAATTTGAGTTAGAATCCCCTAGAAGGTACTCACAGCAAAGGAGACCGAAACCACAGAATGTTACAAGGGAGAACTAGCAAGTTCCAGATGCCTCAGCACACAGTAGAGGGCTGGTGTCACCTTAAAAACATAAATAAATTTTTTTTTTTAAAAAAGGGTTGGTGCCTAAAAGGGAGTGGGTGTGGCCTAGGGAAAAAGGGAACAAGGCACAGAGACCAGTGGATGAAGAGCCAAAAATAGAATATTTGATAGTGAATTGGTGGTCGGGGGCACCTAAGCTTTTGCGGAGTCTAAGACTCTCTGGGATTGCCTGATGATTAGACAAAGATGGCTATAACTACTTTGATATCCAGGAAGCTCCAGTCCCTACGGTGCCTATGAAGGAAAGCACCAATGACAGCAATGTGTATCAGCGAAGGGTGTTACTGCTCCTCCCCTCCTTCTGCAGAAGTGCCCCTGCCTCTGTGGCCATCTTAGAGCCCTGGTGATAGCACAGTGGACCCAGGCTCTACTGTCCAGGCCCAAAACAGATCCTACCTACATGTCCATCTCAACAAAACAACCAAGTTGGCCAGAAAGCAAGCAACCGTTTAGCAAGAGAGTCTTGAGATGCCAACTTTAGTATTTTTGGGAAATCCGTGGCACAACCATATCACTTTCCTGGAGGCGGTAGAAAGTGTAGCAGAAAACTGGGATGACATTTATCTACTGCTCAGATGTCTTCTCCCAATACAAGGAAACCACCAAGATTCACACCTTCACCATAAACGCCCACCACAGGTCAAGCCTTTGCCCCAAGTCTAGCTGGGTACATCTAAGGTCAAAGTTCAAATTGAAATACAAGGGCACAAAAACTTTGCAGATGCATTGGGCTATAAAATGCACACATGGACTTCTCATGTTACATTCTAGCTTAAGGATTCACACAGAAATGAGACTTTTAATTATGCTCACGAAAATAAAAATTGGATTAATAGGGTCCACGTCAAGCAACTAGAAGAGGTTTTTCTATGTCAAAAGACAGGCACTGTGAGTTTTCCTAATCAGGTTATCATTTTAACACCATAAAGCACTAGACTTATTTTTTTTAAATAGCAAAACTGCAATTATCTCTGCATGTCCTGCACCGCCGCTCCGCAGTACTCCAACATAACGAATCAACTGTCAGTGATACAGGCAGGACGAGAGGGTCTGCCCAACAGCCAGCCTTATCAAAATCCATCCATATTAATCCTTCTTACATCAAAAAATCAAATAACTTCCTGAAGAGAGGCCACAGTCTCACCAGGAGCAGAGCCACCAGGAAACTGCAAGTTGAGATTAGCAGTGCGGTCTAGTAGGAAATAAATAGATAAGCCTTTATCTCCAGTTCTACGGATGCTCAGAACCAGGGCTCCATCAGAAGCACACAGGCAGGGGTCCTGAGTCACAACCTGTCTTGCCATTAACATCTGCCATTCCTGAGGGTGACCAGGGACACCTACAATAAACAATGCACTCATTGAAGATGCCATTTTGCAACAACAAATGCTGACCCATTTGGCATTAAAGCAGAAGAAAATATTACCTGAAACTTGATAAGGGAAGCTCGCAATAAGAGGATCCCTCAAGAGCTACATGGAGGGATGCCATCGAGATAAAATAAGCTCCTCTCAAAGTGAGGAAACAATGGTTTTTTTCTGCCTGGCAGGAGGAACAGACAGACAGAAGGTGGCTGCAGCTTCCTTATCTCAGGAGCAACCCCTCAGGTCCCCTGGAGTAGGAAGAAGTGATTAATTAGTGCCTCCTTGAAGCACAACCCTAGGAAGCTGCTGGGGGGGGCTTTTATGTGCACGTCATGGGAAGACGTCCTCCCAGAGCCCTCCATTTAGAATCCAACAATGGGAAGTCCCTGAACATCCTGAACACCGAGGCCCTGTGTGAAAAGGATTGTCTTCTTGGGGCTCCTTTTGTAAAGGGGGACAGAGGATACCATTTAAAGGGGATGAAGGAAGGAACCAAGTTCTAAGAGCAGCAATGTGCTTCCCGCTGCCTCCCTGTGCCTGCCGCCCTGCCCATCCCACCCACTGCCTAGTCTGTTCTCGCCCTCAAGTGAGCCGCCTTACTGACACACAATACACACAAATACAAGTCTGCCAGCCAGGGTCCCCCCACAGCCCTCAAAATGAACCTAATTACACTGAGGGGACACTCAAGCACGCCTCGTTTTAAGTTTCAATTATGGAAAGGGCACATCGAAATTCTCTCAAGTTGTGGAAGCATCAACTTATTAGTGACACACCTTACCACCTGTTTCAGGGGAAGGGACAACCTCCAGTCCACAGTGCCTAAAGTCAAATTCTTATGCGAAGTGCATGTGGCCTGGCGCACCTTAGGAGGAGGATGACAGGTGAGAGGCAGGGGCACAGCGGCAGGTGAGCCTGGGAGGTTGTCAGAATTCCAATGCACACACGTGTGCCTTTGGGCTGGATCTCATATTCCAAGACACCAGAGCCAGGGCCCGTGGCTCCATGCCAGCCTGCAGGGTAATTTAATCCTGCTCACAAAGAAATTACAAAGACAGCCCACTGGCCTGTCGGTTGAGCTGATTCAGCGTGCTGGATGCAGGGGCTGTCTTCCATCACTTAGAAGGGACTCTTGTCAATGGCTCGATTTAATACAGAGGAGGGTACTGGACCCAAAGGGCACTGAGAAATTAGCACAAAGAGCAATTAATTCTTAGGGATCTTCTCTGTATGTCCTCGGGATGCACAGGCCTGAGCCCAAACCTCATTCCAAGTAAAGCAAAGACAGGAGTGTGCCATGGAGATGCTCAGAAAAAGGGGTCCCCTCTTCCTGTCTCCCCATTTTCCCTTTCACCCCTCAGAAAGTTCTGGAATCTCTCTCTGCATAGGAAGCACAACCTAGAAAGTCAAGATAACCCCTTTCTCATGTCTTCACTTTAGCAGAAATCTCTCACTGTCATCATATTTAAAACCTGAAATTGTTTTTATTTTTTTAAGTTGACATACAAAAAAACTGGGTATTACGCATCCTGGCATTTTCAAATGCCGGTTGTTTTAGTTGATTCTCACCCCTCTCCTCTTCCTTCCCCCTAGTGTCCTCCCCTCTGCCTACCCTCAGTGTGTGTGGCCATGTTTGTTGTTGCTCTGTTTCCAATAGCTGAGAACCTAGGTGCCAACTGACAGATGGGCGGGTAGTGACAAGGTGGTCCATACACGCAATGGGACTTTATTCGACAGCACAGAGAAAAACACACTTATGGAATTTACAGGAAAACAGATGGGTGTAGAAAGACTAAAACTGAGTAAAGTACCCCAAACACAAAAAGACCTAAACCACATGTTCTCTCTGATATGAAGATGGTAGCTTGTGACGTCTACAAATCTGTTATCTAGGAGGACGATGGCGGGTAAACCTAGAAAGACAGGATGAGAACAAGAGTAGGAAGAGGGCTGGGGGAAAACCTGGACATTTTCAAGACTCTGCTCAGAGCTTTGAACAACATCCTCGGGGCCCTGCGAGAGACACAGGGTGGGTGGTCTGGGTTTGTCACAGATCAGCTCCACCACAACGAAATGCACAGGCAATAGCCAGGGCTGGAGACTCACTCTGTTAAGTGCTTGGAGCAAAATTGCTGGGAGAAATGCGCTCACCAGTCTGGACACACTGGTGTAGTCCTCCCTCCCGGGTGCCATTCCTCAACCACAGAGAAAAGATACTCGATGCTCGCACCCCCGACACACACCAATTTCAAAGAATACGAGACTTCAAAATGGATTTCCAAGGCCTCTGTAATTTTGGCAGGATGACATTTCATGTCTTATAAGCTATTTTTATTAGCCAGGATTGTAGAAAATTGGTGCTTACCAGCCATTAACCTTTCAAGCTACAGAACTCTACTTTCCCCCCACAAGGAAGTAGATCTTCCAAGGGGGTGAGGATCAATCCTCAAGCTGGCTAGCTCCTTTAAGGGAAAAAAAAAGCCATTTGTGAGTCACCTCTCTCTACCCTCAAGAAAACATAAGTTCTATAATTTTATAGACTTTTGATCACAATTTTATAGCCTTCAGCCCTGCAACTGGAATTCTGCTTTTATCTTAAACTATAAAAACCAGATAAGACAAGTTTTATAATCCTTTCTTTGTAATTGAGGGGAAAATGGAAAAAAAAATAAGAAAACCTAAAGAGAAAAAAAGTCTAGTTTTAAACAGCCGGGGGTCCAGAGTAGGGCTATCTTTGTAGAAACTTGCTTCTAACCAATCCGTTCGTGAGTACAGAAGCGATCACCCCAACACCCTAAATAATGGTGAGGGGCTCCTGCTTGTGAGCTCCCTCACCCCAAGAGCCCCCAGAGCTTTAAACAAGTCACTCTATAGTTTATTTATTCAATTTTCAAAACACGCCTTTGGCTAAAAGGTCTCTGGCTGCCCACTAGCATATAAAGGTCAGCGAGGGAAAGTCCCCATCAACCATAAACTCTTCCACTGAAGCCCTGTCTGCTGGAGGAGCAGCTGTCTCAAAGGTCAGCCCACTGTCTCCACACTTCGGGGACCACTTCAGTGGGCTCACTTGGGGGAGTCTGGGATCCTCCACAGACAATTGGGAAGGATGGACACGGAAGTGCCCGAGTCACTGGGTGTCCCCCTCCTAATCCATTGAGCGAGAGAAGTCTTTAGGAAGAGGTCTGGACACTGCAGAATCTGAAGCTTCTGGGGCAGCACTGAAGACAGGCTTGGGTCTGACTTCACTGTCCCTGAGTGAAGGGGACAGTGGCTTCCACAGAAGAGGAGGAGTGGAGCAGAGAGCGCTTGCTGGGCAGGGCTGGTGAATTTTCAGTAATGACAGTGACAGGGAGCAAGTCTGAGCGTGTGACTCAGTGTCTCCTGAGACACAGCATATAGTCTTGCTGGGTCTTCGAGAGCTCCACTGGCCGTCCTAGAGAAGGTGTTACAGGCCACAAAGCCAAGAGACGTGACTGGGGCCTGGAAGCTCAGAGAAGACGGAACTCTGAACCCAGTGGGGGGAGGCTGAGCCCCACCCAACACCAGCAGGATGCTCAGAGGAACAGTGAGCGGGTCCCCAGGCAGGACACTCAACGCCAGGGCTGGATGTGCACGACACATGGATCCAAGAAAGCCTCCCATGCCTGTGGCTCACCTGTGCCTGCTGCCTGGGCAGGAAGCACCCCAGTTCCACAAGGACCACCTGCCCAATTGCCAGGGTGACCCTCGGGCCTGTGGATATCCATCTGTCACCAAAGGTTTACCTTAAGCCTCCCTAAGTCCCCAAACACTGTCAGCAAGAACACACCATGAATCCCAACAAGGCCAAGTGCGAGCGGAAGATGAGAAACTACTCTAGCCACGGGCAGGGTGCGCCTTCAGACCCTGGGAAGCAGCTGCCCACCAGAGTCTTGATTACTGACATGGGGTAAAGTGGGGGACTGGCAGAAGTGGGTACAGTGCTCAGTGAGCAGGGCGAAGCACTGGAGGTCTCCATGAAGATAGAACTTCCTAACCCAGGAGGATCTGTGCCTCAGTTTACTCAATAGGGAAATGGGTATGCCACCCTGTGCTGCTGGGGCCCCAACTAAAATGTCGAAGCATACTGCGCAGTGTGGGGTTGGCTGGCAAGTCCTCAACTTTGACAGCCAGAGAAATGTCCACATCAGCTGTGAACAGTGATGGTTCCTTGGACCTTGTGCACGTGTCCCCACCTGACGGCCGCGGCTCTGCAGACATGTGTAAATGAAAGACCTAGGAACAGGGGGCAGCGAAGATTATAATGGCAGCCACCTGAATCCAGAACATTTTTAAACAGAAGACATGGAGGAAGATGGAAGGAAGCTGTGGCGCCAGCCAGAGTGAGCTGCCTCTGGAACATTCTCTTCTGGAGCCCCCAGGAGCCAGCCAGCCCCCCTTCACAGCCGCTTGATCTCAGCCCAACCTCCGGGTGTCCAGAGCTGTGAGCTGAGAAGTCTCCGCCGCTTTATTGCCGCATTTGTGGTGACTGATTTCCTAAGAGGAAGTTTATGATCTGTAACCCATTCAAACTAAGTCCAACCACCTGAAGCCTGCAGGGGCCACAGCAGAGTTACAGAAGACACAGTGAGTGACATAAAGAATGTTGTCCAACACAAGCTACTTCCCTTGTCCCCGGACCCTGATGGGGGTTAGAAGGTATGAGCTGCTTATAGAGAACCAGCTAACATGGTGGTTGTTCTTTTTAATTTTGTTGTGCTGGGGCTAGAACCCGGGCCTTGCACATAGGAGCACCCACACATAGGAGCACCCACACATATGAGAGCCTGCACATACGAGCGCCCACACATACAAGTGCCAGCACATACCAGCACCTGCACATACAGAGCACCTGCACATACAGAGCACCTGCACATACAGAGCACCTGAACATAAAGAGCACCTGCACATATGAACACCTGCACATACGAGCACCTGCACATACCAGCGACTGCACATATGAAAGCCTGCACATATGAAAGCCTGCACATATGAGCACCCACACATACGAGCACCTGCACATACAGAGCACCTGCATATACCAGTACCTGCACATATGAGAGCCTGCACATACGAACACCTGCACATACGAGCACCTGCACATACGAACACCTGCACATACAGAGCACCTGCATATACCAGTACCTGCACATACGAGCACCTGCACATACAAACACCTGCACATACAGAGCACCTGCACATACAGAGCACCTGCACATACAGAGCACCTGCACATACGAGGCCTGTGCCCTTCTACCAGGCTACATCTCCAGCACCTTGTTCTGCTTTAAGAAAACCAATGACAACAAATGCTGGCCGGGGCGTGGGGAAAGGAGGCTCCTTATTCACTAGACCAGCCACTATGGAAATCAGTGTGGAGGTTCCTGAAAATCAGAGTAGAATCACCATAGAGTCCAGCTCCACTGCTCCTGGTCACAGACCCAAAGGACTCCACAGCCCAGCTCAGAGGTACTTGCGCATCTATGTTCATTGCGGTTCTGTTCTCAACTGCGAGGGAATGGAATCCACCTAGACGTCCATCAACCGATGAATGAGAATGAGAATGTGGTGCATATACACGATGGGATTTGATTGAGCCGTGAAGAAAAATGAAATGTGCAGTAAAACGGGAGGATCTGGAAGTTATTATATGGAGCGAGGTAACCCAGACTCAGAAAGACAAATACTGCATATCTCTCATATCTAGAATTTAGCTCTGTGTGTGCGTGTGTGCGTTAATGGAAGTATAGTTCTTGAAACCAAATAGGGGACCATGGGGGGGAGGGATGCTGAACAAGGGAGGGGGTCAACTGAATAGATTACAAGCTATGAACGTGGAATGGAGACTCCCGGGGTGGGTTCAGGGGGCCGCGGAGTAGGAGAGAGGGGGAGGAAGACCGACAGAAACATCATGAAGCCCATCGTGTTGTATGCTAATTTCAAAAAGAACCAAGGAAAACCAACCCATTGATCCTTGGCTGATGGCAGTACCGGAGGCTGCCAGAAGAGGGCAGCCCCGAGCCCGGGGAACAAGTGTCCAAATTCCCATGCTTCTGGCAGCCAGCCCCAAGTGCCAAACCCCCCAGTGCCCCTGCCGGGTTAGAGGAGCTAGCAGGTGCTGTGAGGTTTTACAGGCCCGCACCCAGGAGAGCTTTGTCATCCTTGACGGAAAGAAACCTTTCTCAGCTTACAGTATTTTTAAAGTGGAATTGGCTTGCTGGAAAAATTGCTCCTTCTCAAAGTCAGAATAAAAGGCAAGTCTTTGAAAAGACGAATGCCTGCCTGTGCTCTCAGTTTGTGATTAGTGACATTTACTTAACCGTACTTTCAAAGGAGAGAGGGAGGGTTGGAGGAGGGAAGGAGGCAAGGACCCCTTTCCTTACATTTCACCCACATCCATTCGTGAACGCGGGGAATTCACAAAATTCCCACATTTTGATATTAATATCATGAAGCAAATACTACAGGAAACTGTACCAAATACACTGCATTTAAATTGTAGTATGAATTTCATTGTGATTTTTCTTTAAAAAAAATTAAGAACCCTGCAGGGTAGAATTAGAAAGTCACTCTTTCTGAAACAAAGAACTTGTGTATCTTGGCAGCTGATACAGAAATCCGAATGCCATTCAGTACCGAGCAGAAGTGAACCCTAGCCTCACTTGGAAGTTCACCTCAAAGGTGCCCCGAGGAGAGGGTGCCTAGCCAGGAGAAGCCCCTGGACCCTGGGGTGCCATTCTTCCAGGCCCTTCCAGTCACATTGAGTGCCTTGCTTTCTTTGAGCCCAGGACAGGGAGGCTCGGCATACACTCATGACCCCAGGTCCCATGGGGACACAAGGAATGTCTCTTCTCCATGTTCTTCTCAAGTTAAGTCAGACAGCTCGAATCCCAGATCCATGACAAGCCTTCCCGAGGTTCCTAGTGCCTGCGTCACAGTGTGAATGTCCTGGCAAAGGAAGCATGTTCAGGATTCTAGATCCTTCTCTGCACTGTGTCCTCAGTGCTGGCCCAGTCTGAAAGCCCAGTGAGAACCCTGCTTCATTAAAAGCCACCGACATGGTGGCTCCCAGCTTGCCTGGACCGGGGCACACTCTGCAAACTCGTCTGTCTGTCGAGAATGGACCCAGGACATGAGCGATGGGACAATGGACATATCTCTTGATGACGGCTGGCTGGTAGCTTGGGATCTTGGCACAACCTCTGCTTGATGTCACAGGGGAGATGAGAATGAGCCAGGGTGCTGGGCTGACCCAATGGGGAGACGGCAACTCCTTCAGTTCATGACCCACAAAACAAGAAAAAAATCTCAGCTTCCGGGAAGGGCTCTGGGAAGATGGAACCCAGGTAAAGGGTTGGGCAGGAGCTCGAGTTATTATATAGTTATAAAGTCTCCTGTTCCCTAATGTCATTACCTGATTAAAAGAGACTTTTTTTGAGCTGGGGATGTAGCTCAGTGGTAGAGCACTTGCCTGGCGTGTGCAAGGCAGGTTCTGGTCCAACCCTCAGCACCATTAAGAAAACAACACTAAGCTATCATAAAATGTGTGTCTGAAAACATGGTTCATTCATCAATGTGAGAGGCTGGTTGACAGTAGTGCCCACATCTGCTCTGTGACAGGTGTGCACACTGCCTGCAGCCAGCCACGAAGGACACTATTCCCTGACAAGAGCCACTCATGGCAGTCTGAGGATGGGAGTATGACAGGGTGGGAACGCAGGTCTACGGTGTGGGAAAGAGCCACCACTCCCTCAAGCTCAGTTTCCTCATGGGCAGCGAGGCCCTGGGTTGGATCTCCTGCAACTGTCCCTCAGCAGTGAGAGTGGATGCCAGATGCAGGCACATGATGGCAGAGTGCCAAGGGCAGAGGTACACTCCAGGTCTCTCTTCTCTCTCTCGATGTGAGCCGCACCCGCTCAGGGCTGAACAGTTTCCCGTGTCATAAATGTGGGCTCACCTTCTCTTTGGCCCTTTCTACATGCAAGATGATTGGCTTCCAAGATGGCCCACAAGGGACCACAGGCTGGACGACGGGCTCTGGGCACTCATTTTCCTTGGGGTGACTTCCAAGGACGTGAACCACTCTTCCAGCTTCACGAGCTCCCAACATCCAAACCTCTAACAGAGATGAATACCCTCAGCCTTACTTCCCTCTGCTCGCTGCCAGGATGCCAGTGTTTTGGAGCTGGGACTGTGTGCACAGTGACCAAGCCTGGCATGGCCTCTGCTTCCTCAAGGCTGGCAGGAGACGGGGCAGGGGTCAGCTCTCTGGAGTCAGTCTGGTGATGTGTTTAGGGGTTCCTTTGCACCTTGGCTGGGATGCCAGAGAGCCTGAAGAGGCTGTCGTTTGACACTGGGGCATTCCAGGGTGCAGGTAAGCTCCGCCCAGGCGCTCCTGCCTCCAACACTGGCCCTGCTATGCTGGATGCCAGGTATGGCGCAGGTCACGGTCACACCTGGTGAAGCCTTCTGCCTAGTCAGAGTTACCTGGGTCCGTGGGTGAGTCTAGTCCTCCCTGGCAGAGTCTTTTCTCTTGTCCTTTTATAAGGGCAAGACGATGGTACCCAAGGGCACAGCTCACCGCACTGTGACATATTCTTGACATGGAGTCCACCTGTCCTGCAGCTGCCTTCTCTCAGACAGACGGGTCAGCCATTGCCCCGGCATTTGGGAGAAGGAAGCAGGAGGATCAGGAGTTCAAAGTCATCCTCAGCTACATAGTGAGTTTGAGGCCAGCCTGGGCTACACGAGACTCTGTCTCAAGAAAACAAAATAAAACAAAAAAACCACCAAAACTTCATTGCCCTTCTGCTTTGGGTACAGGGTGGGGCACTAGGGAACACATGGGTGCAGGGCCAACACTGAGGGTACCTACGAGGCACCCAGTCCTCCCACCTTCCTTCCAGTTCTGTCCTGAGATCATTTACTCACTGACTAGGCAATGGGCTGTGAGGAGCCCGAGGCTCGCATGACAATGCGTTTCTCTCACCGAGGAGTGACCAGAGAGAAGCCTGCAGGAACCATGAGAAAAAGCCCTGCTGGCCTCACACAGGAGAACATGTGAGTGGAGCCTTGGTTTCCCTGCTTGGCACTCAGGTGTCCCCCACAGAGCCTCAGCAGCTAGCTCCCCACAATGACACGACGCTCTGACAGGATGAAGACAGCAGAAAGGGGAGAATGAAGGGGAGACCTGCAAAGGCAATACTCATTGCCCCATTCTAGCCCTTGATCGTATTTCTTATTCATTGTGCTATGGGAAAAACTAGCCCCCATTTATTTAAGATTCTGTTAATGAAGTCTCACCCTGTGGGGAAAGGATGTCCTCAAACAATACAGATGGTTCAAAGCATGAGAAGGGCGGATCCTCTGGGATCTCCCAGTTGAAGTGAGTTGTTGGCTAATAAGAAAGCCGACTGTCCCTTGGGACTGCATTGGGGGTGAGAGACTGAGGGCATCTTCTCAAGTCCTTTCTAGATGTTTGCACTCCCAGGGCACCCTTTCCTCAGCGATCTGTCCCCAGCTCCCTCCCCCAGCAAACCAGATCTCTGCTGACCCACCCCCTTTTCTTTAAGAAGGAGGGGGACACATTCCATGTGTCATTTGCTCCCCCATACCTTCTGGAACCTTCCCACACTCACTGGGTCTCCTGCTGTGAGGTTGGCAGGGCTGGCCTAACATCTTGCCACCACGCCAGAGGGCAATGCGTGGTCACTGCACCAGGCTGCAGCCTCCACTGGAGCGCTCACCATGAATAATTCACCAAGCAGAGATAGAAGCTTAGCACTTTCTTGGACAGAAGGAAGCAGGGCTCAGAGCAGGCTGGGTTTCAGTCAGACCATCGTAGTTCAGATACTACCCCACGTCGGTGACTGGGGACATAAGTCATTTCTAAAAATAAAACCAGGGCCACCTCTTCAAGCCCTTACACTCAGCCAAAGTGGCCAGGATGCCACAAATCAGCTCAGTGGCCCCTCATCTCCAAAGGGCCAGAAGCCATGTGTCTGTTACCCTATTGGGGGAAACTATTTTAAGCCTAATTAGCACAAAATTTTTTTTAGAATGCAAATGCTTTTCATTTAGACATAAAACAAAATGCCACGACATTTCTCCCACCCATTTATCACAAACAAGTTAATGACTGTGTAACAAATCTCTCTTGCTGGAGTGCGGAGGTTTGGGGCTGCTGGGGAGCTGACTCAGGCCGAGAGAGCGAGCCACGGAGTGCTCACCATCAAACCGCAACTGTGAAGCCTGGCTTGTGGAACTAAGGTTAAGCTCTCTCTGGAAATACCTCCATTAGAAGTTGTCATTATCTGTTTAGCCGGGATCCTCCCAGAAGTGCCTGACTTCCTACTTGTTTCTGATACAGGCATCTCCACCATGCAAAGTTTTCTGCACGTGGCCATTTCTGCATGTCCTGACTTGAGCTTCTCACAGCCTGGGCTCCTGCCTCCGTATGTGCAAAACTGTTTCCAAGATACAGAAACACCTCTTTGCTCCTTAGGGAAGAGTTAGGGGGGAAAAGCAAGGAAGAGGCATGCTGGGAAATCAGAGCCCCGTTCCTCACCCCCAGTAAGCAGATACTGAAGACCCAGAATGTGCTGGTTCATGTTCTCCTCTCCCGTGTGTACTAGGGGAGCCCAGCCAACATCTGCCCAGCGATCCAGCTCTCCAGTACACCTGCCTGGCAGAGATGCAGTCTGGCCTGGATGCCCACACAGCCAAAATGCTAGGGAGGTGCATACTGGCTGGTAGCCAGTCTTGTTACTCTCAGGCATTTTCCTCCCAAGTCCCTGGGAAGGTGGATGCGCCAAGATCTCCGTGTGTTTCTTGGGAGGCTGACCACACTGCTGCCAGTGTGGCACTGATCCGCCGTGGTCCCTGAAAGGGGGCTGATCTCATCACACTCCAGACCGACACGCGTACCTGTCTC
>PVHP010044304.1:0-14165 GCA_004024765.1 Zapus hudsonius
CAGTGTCCTCCTCCACCAACCCAGCCTCTGGTCTCCCTACCTCCTTCTACAGGGTGGTCAGAGAGACCCTTTGTGCACGACTGCTCATAGCTTCCCATCTCAGAGCAAAAATCTGAGTCTTTACAATGCTTCCCCAAGCCCTGCACCAGCCCCTCCATCACCTCTGCCTGACTCTCATTTCCTCAATGTTCCTCACTCATCCCCACTTGTCCTTACTTGTCTACACTCATCACCTTTCCACTTTGCCAGAAGTGCACTTGGGGCTTATGGTGGTTTGAATTAGGTGCCCCCTATAAACTCAGGTGTTTTGAATGCTTGCTTCCCAGCTGTGATGGTTAAGTTTGTCAACTTGACCTATGTAATAATCCATAGTAATCTTGGGTGGGTCTCTGAGCTTGCCTGCAGGAAGGATTGACAAAATCCTTTTGGGATTTTGGAGAAGGGAGGAGTTCCCTTCTCCAGAGTGAGCCCTTCCCCCCAGTGGGTGGGCCTTGCAAGGGGACTAAATATAAGGAAGCTTGAGGGGAAGGAAACCCTCTTCCTTCCTCCCCCAGCTGCTGGTGCTTTTTCTCGACTTGCATTCGCATCCTGCTCTCTTACCCTTTCCTTGGCCTCACATTGTGGACTGAAAAACAGCCACTCCCCAGGGAGCCATCAGGCCTTTTGGGCTGGATTGGGACTGCTGAGGCATCCAGCCACATGGACTGAACAGCTACTGGTTTCTTCACCTGTGGGCCTACAGACTGCAATTGTTGGACTGTTATAAGGTACCCCAACTATCAACTCTGTTTCCTCTAGAGAACCCTGACTAATACACCAGCTGATGGCAGTGTGGGAGTTGGAGCCTTGCTGGAGCAGGTGTGCTGTTGGGAATGGGCCTAGGCACATTACAGACAGTTCCCTTTTGCTAAAATTCAGCTCACTCTCTTGCTGCTGTTTTTCCCCTGCTGTGGCAGAGGTGATGTCCAGCCTCTGCTCATGCCTTGCTTTCCCTTGCCATCATGGAGCTTCCCCTGAGACTGTAAGTCACAATAAACAGCTTTGCGCCCATCAGCTGCTTTTGGTTGGGTGCTTTGTGCCGGAAATGTGAAGGGACCTGCAATAGGGCTCTTATGTCTAGGATGCTTAGTTCCTGGCTATCTGCATGACTTCTCCCACCTTTCAAGATTTGCTCTTTTGTAATCTTCTACTGGTAATTTTTGTCATTTCCTAAATGATAGTGGAATTTCCCACTCCTTTGCCTTGGCCAAGCTCTCCCTTTCTGACTTCTATTTTCTTCAGAACAGTTCTTACCACTGCGTACTATAGACTGTACCTCACAACCGTTTGTCTCTCTTGTTCAAACATGAAATCCATGAGAACAAGAGGTTTTGTGTATATTCTTGATGACGTCACACCCGCTGTTTAGAGTAGTGCCCAATCCATACTGCCTCATGACTATTGGTTGAAAAAAATTTTTTGAATGGTTGTCTTGCTTTTGTACTTTGGTCCAAATGTTTCCTTACAAAACAAAGAGATTTTTTTTCAAAATGCATAATTGATTATTTCACTGGTTCCTTTACAATCTCTCAAAGCCTTCCGGTTGCTCCCAGGATGAAGGCATACATTCTTAATGTAGCTTGCAAAGCCCTGCTTTCTATGAATTCTGCTCCCTACCTTCTCTTTAAAATGTTCCACTTCTGCTCTTGTTCTTGTTTCCTCTCTTCCAGTCTCTGGAAAATCCCATCCCCCTGAGTCTTGGAACGTGTTGCTTCCTCTACCCAAGTCTTTCTCTCTCCATCCTTCAGTGTCTCCATGATTTTTCTTTCATTCTACCAGCATCAAATAGAATCATACTTGGGGCTGGGGAGATGACTCAGAGGTTAAAGACACTTACTTCAAAAGACTGACTGCTTGGGTTCAAATCCCCAGTCACCCACATACAGCTGGACAGGCATTTGCAGTAGCAAGAGACCCTGGCATGTCCCCCCAAAGCATGTTTCACCCAAGAATATGATTAGCAGGTATTTGGAAATGTGCAGAAACAAAATCCATTGGTTGTTTTGAGTTTTTACTTCTGATTCTTGGACACGATAAACAGCAACCAGCTTTCTTAAATGTACAACTGCATGGATTTCTCGCTCATTTATTCAATTTTCAGGGAACATATATTTGGTTCTTGTACAAAGCATGGCTTTTGTCAAGGCCTGACAGTGAGCTCTCTTGTCTGGCTAAAGGGCTGGAGCTGATGCTTGTCCTGGGTCCCCAGCATGGGTCAGGAGCTGTGTGTGGATTTGGGGACATGAAGACAAATAAAAGAAGTCCCTCTCTCTTTGATGGCTAGAGTCAGAGGAGTTGGTATCCTTGCAAAGCCTGCACGCGTCCCCACTTCTGTCTCTTTGTCTCGGCCCTTCTGTGTCTTTATTCTATTAAGATCAGTATCAAGTTGTTTTCATAATTCTCTCTCCTTCCTGAAGTTTTGGAACTTTGGAAATATGGTTTAGCATTCCAGTAAGTGATTCACTTAATGTCAACAAAATTTGATTATTTGAGAGGAAAATTGAGCCAGAACTTTGAATACAGTGGCTATCTATAAACAATTATGACAATACTCCTGATCAATGACATTTAAATGATATATGTCTCCCTTTAAAATAACAGCAGAAGAGGGCCCCTAAGTGACAGTAGGAAGAATGTCAATCCTTGCCCATTAAGGTAAAATGTTATTCCAATGAGGAGATGTTTCCTTCCCTATCTCTTGTTCTGCTCTCAAGTGGATTAAAGCTGTTAGGAGGGACTGCTCTTTTAGTGGCTCCAGCAAATAATGTGCTTCACAAATTGACTTTCTCCTGGACATCGTCATTATGTTCAGCAAACATTTACAGGGACCTACGTAGGCCGAGGTACAGTGCTGGGAGCGTTTCATGTCTCCGGGAAGACAGGGCATATTTCTACCAGAGATAGGTATCAATACAGCACATCAAGTGCCAAGCAGATGACATTGAGCAGAAGTATCACTAGAGTTTAAAGCTAGAAGTCATGGGAAAGAGGAGAGCGTTGTTTGGGGCTCACCTTGAGCGACAGGTATGGGCTAAAGAGGGAGGTGAGGGAGGTCAAGGAATATTCTGGGCTGAGCACAGATGGAGATGACACCAGAGTGCTTGGTAAGTATGAGCTTCTTTTTTTTGGTTCTAGTTTTAATTAATTAATTAATTAATTTTTTTTTTTTTTTTTTGGTTTTTCGAGGTAGGGTCTCACTCTAGCCCAGGCTGACCTGGAATTCACTATGTAGTCTCAGGGTGGCCTTGAACTCGCGGTGATCCTCAGCCTCCTGAGCGCTTCGATTCAAGGTGCACTCCACCACACCCGGCAAGCATGAGTTTCTTAAACCCATAGAGAAGGAAATGCTGAGATATGGATCCAATTGGTAGACTGTCACAGCTCATCCTTCCATTTACTATGGAACACTTTCGACTTGATAGCTCATTTGATTTGAGGAAAACAGTTTCACAGATCAGGAAAATGAGCCACCGAGGTGCTCACTGAGCTTTAAAGGGAACTGGAAACAAAGCAGAAGCAGAACTCAAGTCCTTTATGTCGATCCCAGCAGGCTGGTGGGTCTTGACTGTATGGATTTGGGAGTAGGAACCACCCATGTTTTTATGCAGAGGGGTTCACCAGTGAATGTATAAACAACACAGTGTCCCTACTAAGCAATATGCTTCTAAAGGATTGAGCCAGAAACAACCGGAACAGAGAAAAGGACTTGGGGCGACTTTCCAGAGGGAAGGGGTACCCATGGCACGGGTCCTCTCCCCCTTCAACAGAGCTGGTACAGCTGAACTCTGGCTTGGAGCCTCCAAATTCAACCCCAGCCTTTACTCTGTGCTATTCAGTTTAAGTTTTCTTTGGCGCTCTGACACGGACAATCTTGGGAAGCACTGGGTCAGAGACATTTGTCTTGGAGAGTGGCAGTGGGGAGCCAAAGGCCACAGGTCACAAGGAGGGAGAGTAGACTCCACAGGAGTTGTTTGCCTGGATGGCACACAGGAGGGAAGAATACAGCATTTCTCTGAGAGCCAGTGGTGGCTGACAGAGCAGGGGGCTCAGTGGCTGGCTCTTGGGGAACAGTGACAGGAGCTGTCAGAGTTTGGTTTGAATGGTCTGGTTCGCGTGTTCACTGGTTTTGTTTTCTCATGGGTATTTTAGCATAGATAGATCTTACTAACGTTTACCTTTTCCTGGATAAATTCCCCATTTCTGATCACAACTTTAATTAATAAAAAGTGCAGTGTTTGCAGTGAGGAAAGGCTCCCTTTTCACTGGCAGTTTGAGGATGGCCTGGCGACACATAGACAAGAGACAGCATGGTTTTGTTTGCCAAATGCACCGAGGTGTTCCTCCTGGGATGCCTGCAGTGGAGACCCAGTTGGTGGAGAGCTCAGGGCCTGGATTTAGACATCTGCCTCAGACAACCCAGCTTCGCCCTACTTAACTTCTCTGCACCCCAGCTTTGCTGTCTGGAGAAAGGGCTAAGAACAGCATCTACCCCATGGATTCGTGTGGCTCATAGGGATCTACATGTGACACATTTTGGATAGTGCTGCTCCAAGGTGAGCTCGGGTAATTGGTGGCTATGAATTAATTAATGGATTAATTGGAGCCTTGCATATATGATAATATAAGCCCCTCCCCAAGCATACATTCATGTAGTATGGGCATAGGCCATGGGAATGTGTGCTACCACTTACATAGCTGGAACCAAATTTTGGTCTGGGTTAGGGTTAGGTTTCTCTGCCTGCATTCCAAACTCTTTATTGATGACACCATCTCCCCAGAGCGTCCTTATGTCTGGAGCTGTTCCTAAGCAACACCATTTTAATGAAAACATACAATTCCATAAAATGGTGGCTTCCTTTCATACTATTACTAAAACTGAAATTCTCAATTCTTATTTTTTAAAATATTTGTTTGCAAGCAGAGAGAGACAAAGAGGAGGAGGTGAAGGAGAGAGAGAGATAGATAAAGACAGAGAGAGAGAGAGAAAAAGAGAGAGAGAGAATGGGTGTGTCAGGGCTTCTAGCCACTGCAAAGGAACTCCAGACACATGGCCACTTTGTGCATCTGGCATTATGTGGGTCCAAGGGAATCAAACCTGGGTGCAGGCAAGCCTCCTAACTGCTAAGCTGTCTTCTTAGGACCACAATTCTTATTTTATAGACAACTCTAAGGTGAACATCTTCATTCTGAATCCTTGCCTGATTTTTGCTTTATTTCTTAATGAATAATTTCTAAAAGGGGTAACTCCAGAGCCCTTAATTTTCCTGTATCCTTTTAACTGAAAGTGCATTACCGAGAGAGAGAGAGAGAGAGAGAGAGAGAGAGAGAGAGAGAGAGAGAGAGAGAGAGAGCGCTTGAAAATTTAGTGCTTTAAAAAACCTTTCAGCTGAGTTGGATTAATAATAAGAATTTTTGGCTCTTATGGAAGAAAATCACTTGCAAGAAGCTGCAACATGGGCTATCTGAGCATATAGATGGACAATGAGAGAAAGAAAGAGAGAGAGAGAGAGAGAGAGAGAGAGAGAGAGAGAGAGAGAGAGAGAGAGAGAGCCTTTTAGCGTTCAACTCACGTGATCTCCATGGGAGAGGTTTTTTTTTTCACACACCTCAAATACTTGTGTTCATAAAAAGTGATCTTAAAAAACTTTAATGTGAGTGAGCTCAGGTTTTCAGACAGGAAATGGATTCCTCATGGGTAGCATGTTTATACAATTCAGGATTGGCTAGATTCCTCTCAGAGGTCATCTTTGAAGGTCAAAGCTCATTTGCATATTCTGACTAGGATCCTCTCTGGCTGGGTTCACAGTTCATGATCAGGATGGCTTTTCAAGAGCAAATACACCCCTGCTTTCAGCACCGGTCACTCTAGCAATACAGGTTGTGCATCTAGAATTCTGAGAGAATTTAGGGATGAAAATATTTCTGATTGTTTTAATTGAAAGTGACTATGTTCTGTAAGAATCTACGGATGCACTATTATAACTCATTGTGGGTCTGGCTTATGTGGGTCCTAGGGAATTGAACCTCGGGCCTTAGGCACTGGAAGCAAGTGCCTTAACTGCTGAGCCATCTCTCCAGCCCAGAAGGGTGCTTATTTGATAGGAACAAAATCATCATCATTCACATGAAACCATCTCATATTCATTTAGTATGGGAAGAACTTGATATTCTTGATACCCATTGCTATAAAGCACTCAGTTGATACAAAGGAGTTAGGTGACTTGTTCAATGTCCCGTGGGAACTAGAGATCTGGCCAAGAACAGTCTAGATTCTTGTTAGCACGTTCTCTCTGCTGACTGTTTGAAGGCAGAAGGTTGGCTGTGCCCTGTCCTTACCTGTGGGCTTGAGCAGCACAGCCAGGAAGTCGGTGGTGAGGGAGCTGACGTAGAGGAGGATGCAGGGAGCCTTGGAGGTGCTGAAGCTGAAGTGGATTTGCTCCTGGGCCAGGTCGGGGCTGGAGCTCTGTGGGTCCATGGAGCTCTCGGCCCTGCTGCCTGCATCTCTGGCGGTGACCACGGGCGCTTGGAAGTTATACCGCAGCCACATCCCCTCCTCAAAAAATGCACCCACATCTGTGAAAAAGGAAAGACACAGTAGAATAATGAAGAGTGGTCTGATGACAGTGCTGGTGACATTTTAGACTTGGGTGGCTTCATAATGGCCTCTACAGTGAATTGCTGAAGGAGGGCACTGGTTCCAGGAAGGGGGCAGATCTAACTGAGTAAACTCTGCAGATGGATGTTGTTTCATCAAATACCATATAAAAATATTAGGGGCTGGGATGACGTCTCAGTGGGCAAAGAGATTCCTGCTCAAGTGTGGCGACCTGAGTTTGGATCTCTGGAACCCATGTAATGCTGAGTATGTCTGCAATCCCAAGTGCTCCTGTGAGCTGGGAGGTGAAGACATGGTAATCCTTGGGAGCTTGCAGACCAGCTAGCCTGTGGTGAACCCACAAGAGATCCTGCCTCGCACAAGGTGGGAGATAAGGACTGGCACCTGAGATTATTCGCTGGTTTCCACACAGCCCTGTGATATTGCATGACTGCACTTACATACATTACACACACACGTACACACATAAAAATATTAGTATGTAACAGAGTATGGAAATCTGTAAAATTTAATAAACACAGCAATATAAAGCCTGATGTGGAAGAGCATGCCTATAAATCCCATCCTTATGAGGCTAATGCAAGAGGATTGCAAGTTCAAGGCCAGTCTGAGCTACAGTGTGAGATCTTGCCTAGAAACCAAATCAAACAAAATAAACAATAAAATTAAGAAACTTACACCATACTAGAAAAACTCATGTATAGGACTCAGAGCAAATAATTAAATGTTTGGTTGAAGCAATATATAGAAAACACAGGCAGAATTATAACAAAACCCCTTAATTCAAGGAACACCTAGAGACATCCTCTCTGAGATTGGATTGGATTTACATATCACATAGGAAAGCACTTGATAAACTTTAAGACCTGGGAGGATTTGTGTCAGGGTTTCAAATCACTAGATAGGAAGTTCAAGAGAATTGGGTTCAAATCCAGCTCTGTGGTTAATTATTGTGTGGCCTTAGTGGATGTTACTTAATCAACTTTTCTAAGCCTCAGTATTTCATGTTGGAAGTAGAAAGTCATTAGTATGCAATAAATTATACTTCTAATCATTGCCATTATTAAGAAATTAGAAGAAAGGTCCCGACCCTTCCCGCATCAGCCTTTTCCTACAGTCTAATCAGTGCTAATTGCTTTTTAATCTCTTCCTGGCAGGCAAGCTCCTTATGTAGGTTCCCCATTATCTGCCCACCAATGTCCTGAAATCACCCATAACTCAAAGTGAAAGGCTGAGTCACCCTTATGTCATTGGCTTCGCAGTTGCTGTTTCCTGGCCTTTTGCTTCCTATGACTTGATTGTCCAGGAAACCCATCCTTGTTACCATACTCAACATCCCATTAAATTAAAGCTAGGCAGAGTATATTTCATAAAACACTGCCCTACATTATACTGAATAGGATAGGACAGGTTTTTGTATTTGTTTATATATCAACACAGGGTGGGTCTCACTTTGTAACCTAGGCTGCCCTCCACCTTCCTTCTTCAGCCTCCTGCATGCTGGGAAGATAGCTGTCTCTCCTAATGCACTAGAGGTCTTAATGTGAGTCCTTTATCTGAGGATTTTGGTATCTCTTTTTCCTAGGGTAGGTAGAGTCAGAAACCTGGGAGGGACACTTGGCTTTACCAAACACTAGATGTGTTAACTTGGGTCAGTGATTTGAAACTCTTTCCCTTTTTCTTTCTCTGAACACTGGGGACTAGGTGTGTTTGTGAGGACCCTGTAACTCTGTGTAATGCTGACCCTAGAGCCTGGGAATGAACATTCATGCTCAGTAAAGATCAGCTCACTAAGACAGTTCACCAGGGTCTCTTGAAGGCGAGTTTCCTCTTTACACTTAACGCTCGAACACCAGTGGCAACCCACCATGACTCTGCTACAGAGTTCTCCTCTGCCTGATCTGTTTTCTTCTGGGTCCTTTTATACTTAATGACTTTAAAAAGTGTGTGTGGAGGGATGGAGTCATTGAGGTGATGGGCTGAATGCTAATGGCATCTAGTAAGCAAGGGTGAGGGCAGCAGTGTGGGTATGTTTTATAATTAACCTTGCCCTGCTCAATGGGATTGGAGAAATGACTCAGCAGTTAAAAGCTCTTGCTTGCAAAGCCTGTCAGCCTGCATCCAATTCCCCAACACCCAGGTAAAGCTGGGTGCCAAGCGGAACATGCATCTGTGATACCCAAGCATGACAGGAGAAGTCCAAGCTCTCAGGCCAGCTAGTCTGATGTTGATTTGCAGTCTGGTAGTTTGTTTGCAGTGACAGGAGGCCTGGTCTCAGAGAAGGAGGAGTACAGAAACATTGAGGTTGTCCCCTACACAAATAAAAATATACACAAATAACAAACAAAAAGAATCATCTTGCTCAAAATGCCAAAGGTATGTATAGTTCATGTCAGCCGCTGGATGCTTATTGGGATGTGAAGATGAGGAAACCCTGGGTCTTGACCCTGGGGACATTTCTGTATAGCAGTGCAGGGCATGTGGAAGGAGATCTGATCACCCTCTAGGTTCAACGTGGTGAATGCCAGGGAGCTTCCTAGAAGATATGAGGTGAGAACCCCACTTACTGCTAGGGTTAGCCTTCCATTGTTTCAGCAAGCACTGGTTGAGCACTGAATGAATGGCAGTCAGTAATGTACTGGGTACTGAGATTCCAGTCTTATTCTTAAAGAGCTCTTGACCCATAAGAGCATTTAGACTGTAGACAACTAGAGTGCAGAGGGTGCTGGACCCGTGCTGGGTTCCAGGATTCAGTGTACACAGCGCCTCTGGGACACAGGGGCATCAGCTCTACAGCTTTCACCAAGGAAGGCCAAAGAGCCAAAGGTAATAGCTGTGTGAATGTGGGCTCTGAGGCTGAGCTCTGCAGGCAGGCTGTGGTGTCCAGAGATCATGCAGCCCGAGGCTTCACACCACCCTGACAAAGTCAACTGGCTCCTTCTCTATTGGTCTTTCCCCTGGGACTCCCGAGGTGCTTATTCCATTTCTGATTGGGTGTGAGGGAGACACAGGTGTTCTCCATTGTCTGTAGCTTAGGGTCTCTGGAAAATACAGACACTCCTAGGACAGGCTTCTGGAATCACACCTGGCAGGGCAGGCTTCCTGGGGCAAAACATCCCTGGGGGTTCACTTTGCCATGGAGATAATGTCAGGGCTTCCTCTGAGAACTAGGTCTCCTTAGGTCTGCTCCCAGGATTGAGCTCAGAGGTTCTGACTTGAAGAGGCTTGTCAACCAGCAGTTACAGTGGCTCCCACTCCAAGTGCCACACATACAGCATTTGAGACCCTGGGAGTCAAAGATGAGTCGGGATAGTTAGTACCCAATGGAGCAGGTCCCTCCTAGGGTGACACCGCGCATTCATCACCTGACCTGGAGACAGCATCGCAAGCAGACCATGAAGGGAAATTCCGAAATGTAATGATGTTACACAAACAATCCAAAAACGTGCCTCAGAGAATGCTTTTGGGGTATTTTAGAGGCGTCATTAAAAAAGCTTTATGGATCCATGTCGGTTTGGGAGGAAGGGACATACCATGCTTAAATGTGTTATTCTGAAGCCATCCCATGAACCAACTGTTAAGCTAAAGCCCACGAGTGATATGAATCATTTCCGGTTCCAAGTGGCAGATTTACGGCTGTCATTTCATTGTTTCAGATTGTTTTAAGGAAATGCCAAATCAGGGTACATTATTATCCCTTAGGACATGCCAACTCCGTCCCTTCTGAATGAATAACTAAAAGAAATAAATTTAACAATCCCAAAATAACATCATTTTTTTCTCACTAACATATTTGTTTGGAATGCTTGATTCAAAAGGGTTCTGCTAATAAATAATCTTACAATATTTATTTTTTTGATAGAAAATGATACATTTTGGATCTAGGTATTCTATAATGTACAGCGATAATTTTTGAATTATGTCACATATCTCAAAATCTGAATGCATTGCACTCGCTGTAGAATTAGGATCATAAAAGTGATGGTGACTGTAAAGTCTAAATGACCTTGTTTTAACTCTTTCTTGGTCCTTAACACAGATCATGGCCAACTAAGGAAAAGAAGTTTACAAGTTTACAAGTTTTTTGAAATAAAATCCATAAATCTTTCCTCCCTGAATAATATCATAAAGAGATTCCTCCCCTGTGTAATAACCAAGTCCTGGAGGCTTACAGTGTGGGCATGGAAACCCCACATTCCCTGAACAGATGCCACCCACC
This sequence comes from Zapus hudsonius, assembly GCA_004024765.1. Classification (NCBI taxonomy): domain Eukaryota; kingdom Metazoa; phylum Chordata; class Mammalia; order Rodentia; family Dipodidae; genus Zapus; species Zapus hudsonius. Next base: position 10,875 of record PVHP010044304.1, read on the forward strand.
TCCGTAATTAAATTACTTCTTATTTTTTCTTCTCCAAGCTTAATAATTCTATTCCCATTGCCTTTTCACAGAGGATATATTTGTAACCCATATTTTAAAAGTTGACATGATTCTTTTATTCTTGAACTTCCCTGAGGGCCCAGAATTGAAAATCCCCAACTCACAAATGGGTTCTTTTCCATAAGTTTATTTTTAAGTCAGTAACTTGCAACTTGAAAATATTCCCTTGTAGAAACGATGCGTTCAAGAATGGTGCATTTGCCAGGAGAGCCTGCAAACACAGCTCTCTGGATGTGTGAGAGAAAGATAATTGACGAGTGCCACTGTGTATTAGTAATTAAAACAGAAACGCAATGGCAGAAGATGTCAAGGATTATTTTTTCATGTCAGAAACTCCAGGGACCTGTGCCCACATCTACTGGTCTTGTGACCTCTTGGTACAGGCTGAATGACTGGTTCTGTGTTGAGAAGCCCTGATTAAGTAGATTTTTCTATTCCCAGGGTAAAAATTCTGCCGCCTTGTTTGATTTCAAAAAGGCCAATAGGAAATCATCAATAAGTAGCCAAGAAGAGAGGTCTTCTGATGGAGGCCCGTGCCTTTTCTTTTTTTCTTTCTTGGTGCTCTGGACTGAATCCAGACTGGTAAGCTTGCTGGGCGAGTATCCTATGTGGAGTTACGTTCCCTCCCACACATGATTTTCTCTGCACACACAATCACTGACTCAGCCCTTCAAGTAGACTCACGGAGCCCCCAGTGGCGGTCTCTTTCCTTTCCCTTTCTGCTGAAAATAAAGACTTTCAGACTGGGGAGATGGCTCAGTGGGTAACATGCTTGCTCTGCACACATGAGGACCTGAGTTTGGCCCCCCAGTGCTCAGGTAAGATGCCAGGCTGTAGCCCCAACATTGCGACGTGGAGATGGGAGAATCCTTAGGGCTGGCTGGCGACTCTAGTGGAATGGCGAGTTTTAAATTGAGACCCTGTCTCAATAAACAAGGCTGCAAGTGATTGAGGAAGGAATATGTGGTGCTGACTTCTGGCCTGCATATGCATGTGTACATATGCGCATGAGCACCACCCACATGCACCCACACATATATGAGCATGCATACACACATGTGAACATACACCCACGCACATATGAGCATGCATCCACACACATGAACATGCACCCACACACAAATGAACATGCACCCACACACATATGACCATGCATCCACACACATATGAACACACATCCACACACATATGAGCATGCATCCACACACATATGAGCATGCATCCACACACATATGAGCATGCATCCACACATATGAACACACATCCACACACATATGAGCATGCATCCACACACATATGAGCATGCATCCACACACATATGAGCATGCATCCACACATATGAACACACATCCACACACATATGAGCATGCATCCACACACATATGAGCATGCATCCACACACATATGAACACACATCCACACACATATGAGCATGCATCCACACACATATGAGCATGCATCCACACACATATGAATACACATCCACACACATATGAACACACATCCGTACACATATGAGCATGCATCCACACACATATGAGCATGCATCCACACACATATGAATACACATCCACACACATATGAGCATGCATCCACACATAATGAACACGTATCCACACACATATGAGCATGCATTCACACACATGAACATGCATCCACACACATGAGCATGCATACACATATACCCCACACATGCCAAAACACAAGAAACAAAAGCATTCCTATTTGCTTCTGCTTCCTCTTTCCTGTCCTCTGAAGCTCTCCCCGCCCCCTTCCCAGCTGCCCTTGACTCTGAAAGCTCTGAAAGCCCCAGGAGAAGCAGCTGGGAACAGGGGCCCCAGCAGAGGAAGCTTGGGCCTGAGCTGTTACAGCCTCAGGGCCATTAGACCATGTCCTGGCTAAATTCCAATGCCCATGCTGATCACTCTCATTAACTGTTTTTAATTAGTCATCTAGTGAAAGACTTAAGTGAATTTTATGGCGTTCTGCTCCTAGAGACCTTGGACATTGCCCTCTGTGGGTAGCACTCTTCCGCACTGGCTTGCTTCCCTTGGGCAGTTTGCTCATTACAGGTCTCTGTCATCTTGCTTCCAGCCATTCTCCCAGGGCTCGGCTATCCTGAAACACAACCATCTCTCTCCTCGACTGACTGGTTAAATCTGCTTTATCTCCCTAAGTATGTCACTCAATTTCCATCCTGATTTCTTTTCTGGTTTTAGTTTTGATGTTTTCTTCAATTTCTTATCGTTATTTTGGGCCTACAACATTAGTCATGTGTCACCTCCACTAGTGGTTTATGTCCCCAGGTGGAGACATATCTTATTTAACTAATTCCCCACCACTCTCTCTAAATACCTGGTCAGTTTCTATGTAATAAGTTTTAAGTGACTGATTCTTTACAAAATAGTATGAAAAAGCCAAAGAAAAATCTCTCATGTGGAGCCTGAATAAAAGTTCTACCTGTGAGACCCAGGTGAGAAGTCCATTACTTCAAACACGCCAAATCATGGTTGACCAGATGTCTCTTTGAGGGTATTTCTTTCTATGATCCTTTAAAAAAGCTCACATTGATTGGAACAGGGTCAAAACTACAATGTAAATGACATGATAATAAACTCAAAGTCTGCTAAGTCTGTGTGACATGGCTGTGTAGGAACAGGGGACCCTCTTGATTGTATCTTAAATGTAACAGTACCAAACAGCTGTAATACAGAGTCTCGTTCTGTAAGGTAGTCTGCATCTAGAATCTCTAGGGTCATGCTCCTGAAGCTGTGTGGGTATGTACTACTGGCATAAATGATGACAATTTAGAATGAAGGCTTCATTCTAGAAAAGTCCATTTGAGGCATCTGATGAGGAATGCACAAGGTACATGTAGAGACAGAAATCAAAGATGTGATTGGTCCCTAATCAGCTGTGTGACCTTGGCCAGGAAATCATTTGATTACTGTGGGCTTTAGTCATTCCTGTCCTGAAAACATTGCCCCTTAAACCTCTGTCTGCCTCTGTTTAGCATGAGTCTTATTCGTTCAAATATTTAGTAAGTGTCTTCTATGAGGCATGAGCTGAGATTAGGCAGGCAGTCAATCACACTTAAATTAATAATTGAAGCCAAGTGAAGGCATACCAGGAAGAGAACTGAGCATGGGTGAAGGGCTGAGGATGAAAGAGCATTGAGGATCCATGCAGAGAAGGGCCAAGGCGGCTAAGATTCAGGGGATGAGTGGCAGG
>PVHP010044305.1:0-14142 GCA_004024765.1 Zapus hudsonius
TGTTCTAAAGATCTTAGGTGAGAGGATAGTTGTTTGATTTGAGACCTCTCTGTCTTTGTTATGAAGGCATTTAGTGCAATGAATTTCCCCCTTAGAACTGCCTTCATTGTGTCCCACAAGTTTTGAAAGTTTGTGTCCTCGTTATCATTTGTTTCTATGAAGTTCTGGATTTCCTGTCTGATTTCTTGTTTGACCCATTAATTGTTTAGGGGGAATTTCTTAAAGTGTAATTTTCTAAAAGGCAGGATTGTGTCTTGTCAGTCAGTGAGGAAAAATAGACATTTATAGAAATTTTCATCTCTACTTCAGTAAGTATAAATGAATGAAATCTAAATGTACTTTTTATACTTATAATGATGAACTTTCTAAATTGCATGTAATCTGGAACTAAACTGTCCAATATACTTCTTTAATTTTCTAAAATCCTGAAAGTAAACACTTTGTATTAAAAGATTAAGAGTGATATTTTCTACAATACCCAAAACTACCAAAGTTGAATAGTTAACGAGCAGCCTAAGTTCATAAAATAATTGAACAGGGCTGTAGAGAATGCTCAGTGGTTAAGGCACTTGCTTCCAGTGCCTAAGGCCCCGGGTTCAATTCCCCAGTACACACATAAACCAGACTCACAAGGTAGTGGCCCTGGTGTGTTCTCTCTCTCTCTCTCTCTCTCTCTCTCTCTCTGTATCTCTGCTTGAAAATGAATAAAATATTTAAAAAATAATTGAACAATACACACTTTTCTTCATTTTCATATAGTTTTAAAATACCACTGTGATAGTAAGGTTTTGTTGTCAACTTGCTCTTTTTAATTATCGTGGGTAGGTCTCTGAGGATGTTTACAGGAATGCAGCCTCTCAGTAGGGGGCAGGATGTAAAGAAGCTCAGAGAAGGTAGAAATGAACATCCATTCCTGTGCAGGAAGGAAATTCCAGAGACTCAGGAAGCCATTAAGTCTGGGTAAGTGTTGCAAGACCCCATCCTAAGGCTATATAAAGGAGAAGAAATTCTCTCCTTGGCTCCCTGCCTGTTGCCTGCTGGTGCTTGTTCGTGACTTGCACTTGTGTCCTGACATGGGAACCCAGTTTTCTCAGCCTCACTTTGTGAACTGAAGAGCAGCCACCATCAGGCCTTCCGAGCTGGATTGGGACTGCTGAGACCCCCAGCCATGTGGACTGAACAGCTATTGATATCTTCACCTGTGGTCCTGCAGACTGCTATTGTTGGACTGTCATAAGCTACCTCATAAATTCCCTTTGACTACAATCCATTCTATCAACTGTTTCCTCTAGAGAACCCTGACTAATACAACCACCAAAAGTCAAAATGAAAATTCAGGGAAAGGAAAAACATGGCATACTAATTATATACAAGTTTAAGCATGGTAATGTTTTCTCATATGAATGATTTTCATTAAGATAATAGATTGCCATTTTGTTGCTTGTAGATTTACATAAATATCATCAATACTTAACCCTGATGGTTGACTTCCAGTACATTAAAAATAGTTATTATGTACTGGCTCTTTAGAATGAAAGTATAATTTATATTTTAAGTCTGAAGCACTTCATTAATAGATACATATTTTTCTGGCTTTAAATTAACAAAATTTATTAAATGTGAAGTTCAATCATAAAGCTGTCTTTGTTTTAGCACAATGACTTACTTTTTTCTAATTGCATTATTTTGTAATTCCATTGCTAGAGAAACTCCATGAAGTGTTAATAAAAATAATAGACTCATCCATCTCAAAACAAATAACTGAAGGGTACAATTTACCATATTAAGAGACCTTCTTTCAACCTCTCTTTATTCCTCACTAGGAAGCAATGATAAATTTCCTTTGGAAGAAAATTCTCTATATACTGTTGATATTTTGAGATTAATATGTTATCTCTTTTGTCTTGTAACTTTTTGAGTGATGTTCATTCCTTTGTTAGAAGAAAAGGCAATTTGATTAGAACCTACCCTGAGGTGTGAGTATGTAGGTATGGTAAGTTTTCAGTGACATTTACCATTTAAAGCTGAATGACTGTTAGCATAATAAAAAAATCTCCAATTACTATCATTTTAGGTTCTGAAGGTACATGAGAACTTTTTGATTCTGGGATGCTTATGTCCAAACATTATATTTGTGTAAAAATGTTGATGATGTAGACATTATTTCTTATTGGGCACATTGGCAATAATCAGATGAGAAATAGTACACTAATGTTTTATGCATATGTGTATGTTGTATATGTGTGTGGGTACAGATGCACATGTGTCTGTTCCTATGTGGAAACAAGAGACTAACCTTGGTGTAGCTCTTCAGGTGGCTGGCACCTACCCCACTTTTTTTTGTCAAGTTCTATCATTGAATGGAAATTTGCCAATTATGCTAGAATTGGTGGCCAATAAACCCCAAGTTATCTTTCTAACTATGCTTCCCCAAGCTGGGGTTAAATGCACACACCAACATAACTGACATGAGTGTTGGAGATTGAACTCAGGTTCTTATGCTTGTAGGACAAGCACTTTCTGACAGGGGCACTTAGCAAGTTCCTACAACTTCTCTGACACCTAAAAGTTATTGAAATCTGGTATACCATTGAACATGCTTCCTTATAGATGATGTAGAATTTCTATGTACAGCATTATTGTGCAGACCAAAAAACATACATTTTCAAAGTTTGTCAAAAAATTGCTGTAAATCGGATGTAGAAAGTCTAATATTTCATTTTACATCTTATATCATTTAACCAATTAAAGTCTAAGAGAAGCATACTGGTTACAAATTGTGTAGGGAGACTGAGACTGTGAGACTGAAGTTATGAAGTCAAAGCAAAGTGTTCCTTCTTATGGGTTTCAGGGGTGAAGACGCTGGGGAGGGGATTCAAGGCTGAAGTCCAGGAAGCAATGAAATATAATGGAGATAAAGACCTCTAGTCCTCTCAGGGACTCTCTCTCTCTCTCTCTCTCTCTCTCTCTCTCTCTCTCTCTCTCTCTCTCTCTTGAAAATGAATAAACAAAATATTTTTTTTTAAAAAAGTTCTCTCAGGGAGAAGGACATCTCTGCAGCCTTGTGTTTCTGCTGCTGTTCCTGGCAGGGGAGAGGGTTGGGGATGAGCAGGAAGTCATACAGATGAGGGAGTGAAGCTGTTATTCAAGGTTGCCCATCCAGGTGGCAGGAGGCTGGGCTTGGTCTGTCTACTACAGTAGTCACGACTTTCAGAGCTGTCTGCCATGAGAGAAGTATGTGGAAGTAAGATTCCACCACCTGATGCTTGCTTATTCTGCACACTGTGTAATCATCAGTGATCCCTCCTCAGAGCCCCGGTGGTCCAACATTGTATCTTCCTTATGGATAGATGTGTGCCGATAGTCGAGAATATTTACCATCTGAGATCGGAAATCGATACTTTTAAATGTAATTCTAAACTGTGCACTTCATTTAAAGCATTTTTCTTGGGTTTATCTTAATTCTAGATACTAGTTCCATTTGAAATCTAGGGGTTAGGAATTTAGCACAGTTGAAGAAGAGCTTTTTCATAGGCCTCAGGTTTGGTCCTCAACACTAAATAAATAAATAGAACAGAAAACAAACAAACAAAAACAAAACAAGTTTATTCAGTTTAAAATATGAATATGAATTTTCTTATTTTATTTAATTTGCTTATGCTTTTCATGTTAATTATTATTGCCACTCATACACTAGTCATCTTTAGTTTAAATCGACTAAAATACCACATTCCCTATTATTTAAATCCTGTTTTATTCAGAACAAAGAACTAGAAGACAGATATACCTGTTGTTCAGCTATTTCTTCCAAATTGGAACATTCCCTTCCCCTTGAGGGAGGAGAAAGGCTCAAAAGACTCCCCAGCAAATTAAGGAAGATTTTAAAGTCAGGGAATCTAAGGACACATCTGAAGCTCACTAAGTGTTCACATTCACGGGAACTTCCATGAGACTGTAAAGGAGCAGAATTGGGGAGGACATTCAGATTCAAGAATCCTTGATAGTTCTATTTACACAAGGTGAAAATTGGAAATAAAGGCCTTAATGCAAACTAAATGGGAGCAGAAAATATCATTTCACGGGCTTAGGCATAGAAAGGAGATGTCAGAATAAAATTAATAAAGCAAGAAAAGTTCAGTAGAATTTAGAGAATCTGAAAGGGAGAAATAGTCTTAGAAACCTGGGAAGCACTAACAAAACTAATACTCCCATAATCAAAGTCTCAGATAAGAAACAAAAGGAACTGAAAAGTATACAAAGGAAAACATTACTGGTGACAGATTAGGAGAATAGGGCCTAAAATAGACTCACATAAGAATGCTGAAGAATTTCTTGGGCTGGGTGTGGTAATTGGTAGGCAGACAAAGTGTTCCATGAGCTCCATTTCAAGAGCTCACAGTGCTTACAATGAGAAATCATTCTGATGAACGACACCATAATCTCTATTAGACTGGCTCTCGCACATTAGTGTAGAAGCAACTGGCACAAACGTCTTCTCTTAATTTGTTGGTGACAAAGATTGGCATATGTAGTTGAGTCAGTATATATAGTTTATTAAATGGGAACACTTTATATGCATATGTTCAAGTTTATTTATGATTATGTACTCAGTGATGTGAAGTGGAATAGAATTATTAATTTTACTTAGATTAAAAAGATACATGACAAAGAGAATTAGCATATGTAGAATTAAAACATTAGGCATGTATAGAATATTTCTCTGAAACAGTGTTCCTACCAGTGGGTTGAACTCTAGGTCTCCTGGAGACATTGGTGTGTTAAAAAGGTACAAACTGTTGAATCTATGTTGTGCTCGTATCTGACTATAGGACAGGTTGGACTCTATAACTGGCATTTGGTTTACAAGACTGACAGTGAGTTACCAAGATTTAGGTTCGAGGCAGTCAGTTCAGTCAGGTGATAATGTCATTCCATGGTGAGAAAAACTCTCACTCCAACCTATTCAAAACCACCCTGGCCTACAAAATGAGTTACAGGAAATAAACACATGGTATATATTCTTCATCAAATTATTACAATTTTCTGAGTATAAAATTATGTTTAAAAAAACCTAGATATAGTGTTGTTGGACCCGTGAGCTCTTTGAAAAGGTAAGAATAACTGGGAATGACCACAGTGAGTCCAAGAATGTCACACTTACCATGGAATATTCTTCTAAATGGTCCATTTTAATTACTGAAGCTACTGAGAATCCCCATTTGGTATTTTTTCATGGTAGATTGACTACTTTTACAATATTACCAGATGTGATGTAAAATTCTAGAAAGTTTAGGTAACTCATCAAGGATTCTCTTCTATGAAAATTAAATTTATAAATTAAAGGTAATTCTGTCCACAAGACATTTTTAATTCAGTTCTTAATGCATTTGTTTTTAAGAATAATTAGGATAACTAGGTAATATTCAGAATTTATCATTAGAGTCATTTTAATAAAACAATATTGAATTCTCATGGAAATTTAAACATCATTTTGCATTACTGTAGGTACTATTCCTTTAGTATGAGCACATATGCATTCAGTAACCAAATGATTGATGTATTTTACTGTTGTGTTCACCTGTGATGTTAATTTAATGTTTTTAGTTGCAATAATCATTCTATTATCTTCTACTAAAATTATCTTTCAGAGAACTGAAATACTCTTATAGCAGAAGGTGAGAAAGAAACTCAGCTTGTTAAATATCAGGTAAAAAATCAATAGAGGAGTTTCTGGAAACTAACTCCTACCTTTCTCCCCTAAGCTCTCATCCTGGAAATCTCTCTGCAGTGCTGACTTAAGCCTTCTTCTAGGACTGCATGGGGCAATTCCATTCACAGGAAAGAGTGTGTGTTCTGGATTTTCAGCTCCATATAACAAATGCTTTGTTGTCAAAATTGAGCAGCTCTATTAACTGAAGCCTCAGGAGCCAAGTTTAAACTTTAGGATAATCAGACTCTGAAGTTAAAACAGTTAAGAAAAAAACAAAAACAAACACGCATCTTACACTACCAAACAGCATCTTCACCACAAGTAAGGTGTTAAGGCAAGATCAGTCCTATTTAACCAGTCATAGTGATGAATATCTTAGATTTGTTTTGTGATATCATTGTTTTTTAAAGAGCATATAAATAATGTATTACTTTATTTTTATCAATGAGAAAAAAATATAAAATCCTGGAGCCAAGAGACTAAGGATTATTGTCAAATAGCCCAAAATAGATAAGAATTTAGGCACTAATTTATTAGCCATCTAATTGTTTATGCAAAATGATGTATTGAACATGAAAAGCAATCTGTGGAAAGCCATGTATGTATTTATTGACATCAATCTCTACACAGCACCAGAGGCCAACTAAAGAATGAAATTGCTCTGGGTGTGACTTCAAAGTATTGGATTGAAGGCTGGGGAAATGCCTTAGCACTGCACAGCTTGCTTCTGAAGCAGCACCTCTCTGTGTCAAAGCTCTCCAGAGCCCAGGAAACCTGGGTGTGTACATGAACTTCTGAGACCCCAGTCCTTGGGGCGCGTCATTGGATCTTGCCAAAGGGAGAGGCTCAAGTTAAGAGAGTAACTGCCATGGATCCCAGTTAAAAAAAATGTGGACCAAGATCTCAAGCTCCTAGGGGAAATTCCCACTATCAGAAAAGAACAGAGAGGCTGCATCCATTAGAAGCTAGTCAAAATAGCAACGTTGTCTCATTTAATCTATATTGATCTCACTCTTCAAGGGAGATTCTGTTTGTATTTTTCAGAAGGCAGTGAGAGAACAGGGGACAACTCAATTCCACCAACAAGACATTGGATGATGGCTGACATCCTTACAGGAGACAAACCACACCTGGCCTTCACACAGGGCCAAAATGAAACCTATGTAATGTGAAGGAAGAGACAAACAAGAGACCAATCACCACACCAAGTCTGATAACCCATGAAAGGTCAATGAAGACAGACACCAACGATACCCAACACAACCCAGGGCAAAGATCCAGAGATACTTAAGAGCTCAACAATAAAGCAGACTAAAAACTCACCCACCATGACTCAGGGAACTGATTGGAAGACGGGGCGGAAAGAATGTAAGAGCCATGGTGGGGGAATATCCAGAGACATTGCCCCCTCCGCCACAATACACAAGGGGGAAGGAAAAAAAAAGGAAAGAAAAACTGGCTACTTCGGTGCAGTTCATACCTCCTAACCTACAGACAGATCCAGTATGAGCACCAACGAAGGACCCCAGTGGGTAGGGGACAGAGAGGAGGGAAATGGGGATACCTTTACAAGATTTACTCAATGTATATACTTATTCATAAGAAGAAAAATAAAAAAAGAGAAACCACATTTCAAGGAATTACTGGGATGAGCAATAAGAGAAGGAGATCTTCAAGTATACATCTGCATATAAACACTTATACTCCACATCTCACACACACACCTTTGCCATGAAGCTAGGTAACCAGAGGACCTCCCACCATGAAGAAGAAGAAGGGAATATTAGAATGCTAATGGGACATTCTGAGGGACACAGTTATTATGGGAAAAATTCCATTTCTTCCTTCCCTTTTTCGCTAGGTGTAGCAGTCAGTCACATCCTGTTGGGATGAATCTTCAAACCAGGCACAATTAGGGGGAGGGAAGTATTTATTGAAACTACAGATTGAGGGGAAATTCCATAACAGTGAAAGAGGCTGGCCCTCTTTTACAGGTCCAAGCAGAGAGAAAAACTCATCACCAACAACACACACAGAGAAGAGCAAACAGGCAGGAGGGGGGGGTACCAAGGAGAGAATTTCTTCCCCTTTATATAGGCTTAGGGTGGGGTCTTGCAACCCTATCCCAGACTTAATGGCTTCCTGAGTCTCTGGAATTTCCTGCCTGCATGGCCCACACAGGAAAGGATGTTGACTTCTAGCTCCTTTGAGCTTCCTTACATCTTGCCCCTTGCTGAGAGGCTGCCTTCCTGTAAACATCCTCAGAGACCCACCCAGGATTACTTGAAAGTCAAGTTGACAACAAAACTTAATCATCACACTAGGGTACAAGAAGCAGAAGTACTTGCAGTTGCCAGGATTCTCCTCCCTCCACAGAACCAGATATCCATAGGATTCTTAACACTAAAGAGAAAGGAATGCAGGTCAGAGAGGTTGGCATTCAGAAAGGCAGAAATGTGATGGGAAGGAAGGTTGGCATGGGCACCTGTTTAAATACCAGCCAGGACACATGACCTAAATTGTCACACTTCATGTTTGGAATGCTATGACACTTAAGAAATCTCCATTCAAAGAGCTTGAGAAAACTGAAATGCAAACCACAGGAGACAGATTAAATGATGAAAGGTATATTTTTCTAAACAAAGGAACCATGCTTCAGATATAATCTCTCTTCCACATGAAATGAATTGTTACATGCTCCAAATTAGCCTGTTGCCTGGAGTTCTGCTTAGCATTGCATGTGGAGATAGTAGGTTCTGCATTGCACTTGGAATTTTTGAGTAGGTTTTCTTCTACCTTATTAATATTAATGGAGAAGGAAGAATCTTAAAGTAGAAAGTTGGCCACTTTCACAGATAGGGGAGACTTTAGATTTAAAGAATAGGATCCATCTCTTTTCAGTATCTCATCCTTGTTCACTGGTTTGAGTGCTTGGCATGGCAAAGACTTAAAAATAATTTAGTGATCTTATTGCAGAAACATACAAAAAGAATTTTGAAACAAAAATACTTAACATTTTACATATAGTAATCTAAATAAACTATAAAGATTATTGCATGATCAGGATAAAAAAAGAGTGGTAAGGATAAGGAATTCCTGGAAGTTAAGTCAACTCCATTCTTGCAGGTATGTGTAAAAATAAAACTGTGACTATGAAAATTAAGGTTTTAAAGGAAAAGTTAAGCAAAGACCAATTTAGAGAAGTTCTAGTGTTATAAGCTTAGCATCAGATGAGGTAGTTTTATATCTGAGATTTGAAATTCGTTTTTTCAAGACACTCTCATTTAGCACAGGTTACACTTCAACTTGCTAGGCAGCCAAAGTTAGCATTGAACTTTGGAACCTCCTGCCTCCCCCTCCCAAGTGGAATGGTGGTAGTGTAGGTCTGAGCCACCATGCCCAAATTTAGCTGATGCTTGGGAGTGAGCAATGGGCTTTGAACATGCTGGGCAAGCACTCTACATCCCCAAGACTTTAAAGTATTGCTTTAATTTTTCTTTATAGAAACAGTGTGTATATATTATATTATATATATTTATATTATATTTATTTATTATTTTATTGTTTATTATATTTATAATTTATTATATTTATTTATATATATATGTTTATATATAATATATATAATAATATAAATAAATGGAGAGATGGCTTAGTGGTTAAGGCATTTGTCTCCAGTGCCTAAGGCCCCAAATTTAATTCCCCAGTACCTACATAAGCCAGACCCACAAGATGGTGGCCCTGGTGCTTGTTTTCTCTCTCTCTCTCTCTCTCTCTCTCTCTCTCTCTCTCTCTCTATGTGTGTGTGCTTAATAAAGAAAAAAAATTATTAAAAAAATTAAAAATCCTTAATAAAAAAAGAGAGAGGCCACACTTGTTTACTATTCTATGTAATAAAGAGCAGGTCTTCTTAGATCCATTGTATGGCATTTCTAATGCAAAACCTCTGCCTCTCCATCTACGTGCCCATCTCCAGTTCACCGCCTTGGGGCTCTGAGAGAAAGTGTTTGACATCATCATGAAAATTGGCCTGGCTTCAGAACTGTGAATATATATATATATATATATATATATATATATATATATATATATATATATATATATATATATATATTTGTTTGGGATTCTGATAATCTGCAAACATCCAGAAAATGTTAGCAAGCTAAATTGTTACCAAGCATATAAGGGAAATTACAAATTATAAATTTCTCAAAATGTCACGGTTTTGACACAATGTAACCTTTTAGAAAGTAGACTAAATGTAACTTTTAATAAAATCATTTATTTGTGCCTTAACCACTAAGCCATCTCTCCAGCCCTGGTCTGTCTTTTAAATGGAGAAGTTCTCTCAATTGGCAAAGTAACTAGTCAAGGTCACCTCATAACAAGATGAGTAAAGATTCTGAAAGCTTGGTCAAGGTCTCATTCAGTTTATTAAATAAGCTCACTGGGCTTTACTTTTGGGATTCAATTTCTGTGACTCCCACGATCAGAAACTTCCCACACTGAGCTGTTGATCACCAAGATGTATGCATCAAATTTCATTCTCATGTTGGTGGATATCATGTTGTTGTAGCATCATTTGATGAAAAGGCAGTATTTTATTTATATTCTTAGTGCATATTTTTGGCACCTTTTTCAAAAATTAAGTATCTGATACATGTCGGTTTATCTCTGGGTATTCAATTGTATCACACCACATTCCAAGTTTTTTAAATTTTTTTCATCCATCAGTGATATCTAGAAACTACCCCCAAAACCAAAACATTTTGCTACTATGTTGATAAAAAATTTTTCAAGATTTCATGTAGAATACAATTGTTGACCATGAATGATCATTGATCACTCATACATGAGTACACAACACATATTTATTTATATGTATGTATGTAGATTTCCATATATCTATCTACCTATCTATTCTTTTATCAGACTAGAAAGTGAATCTTTCCATCAGATGCTAACCTATTAAGTGACTTCTTAGTAATGATTCTGATAAATGTCCCAAATGACAATTTATTTTCCCAAAAATAAATTTAAAGAAATATCTTACCTCCAAAAACACATTTCTTTAATATAGAAAATATTATTTTGTAATTTCCCTTTATTGTTAGAAAAAAAAGGAAAAATAAAAGATGGTAAGCTACAATCCATGAAGAGAATATCTCCACACAGGTGCATGTCCTTCCTAAGGAATGCCATCTGAGCTTGTTTCCTAGCCTCCAAAGGCACTAGCACACATACGTGCACACACTTAAACATGCATACATAAATATACACATTAAAACAAAAGACAGTTTTAAATACACATCATGTGCTTCCATTTCTAATGTTTCTCTTAGAAGCCTGCCAGGCTCTGCAAAGTACCTAGTGTACTGTAGCTCCCACATCTTTTTAAAAATCTGTCTTCCACTAGCAAACATCATAGCTCAGGAATCTGCCACAAATTACCTTAATGTATTAGTATTTGATTCTCTTACACAAACCAAACCCACAGCCATATTTGCCTGCTGCTGACATGGAAATCCATGCTTATCAGCACTGTCTAGTTCAAGTTCTTTTCTTGAACTCTTTTCCTTTTCATCTTTGACTCAATTTAATTGTTAACTGAAGTTGAGCTATCACTAGCAGCATTTTACATGGATATTCATTTTTATGATTGCTTTTATTTTCCTTTAAATGACAACCTGTCTATGTTTAGTATTGCTAAGATATTTACATTTTCAAAATATATGTGGATACATGAGCTCCTGGCATCAATGTGGATTATAGAGAGACCTTAATACTAACCTCTTTTCCACATGCTTTTGTGGATTTTTTTGTCTGCTAATATGTTGATTATCTTTTAAATTCGTGCTGAGTATTTTAAAACATACAAATTTTAGAAGTATTATTTCTTTATAAAATTTCCTTATTTTTTAGTTTGCTTTGACAATTGAAATATCTGTTCCTTTCCTTTTTGATCTTTGTTTTTCAAAATTAGATACATTGAATGAGCAAATATTGTGTTGATATTCCCATTTCCCTCCTCCCTGTCCCCAATCCAGTGGACATTCTCCTCTGTGGGCTCACTGGATCAATTCAAGTGGTAAGGGGTTGTGGATAGCACGGGAGGCAGCCAGGTGCCCCCCCTTATGTATTGTCGCTGTGGGAGGTAATGTCTCTGGGTATTCTCTCCCTCCATGGCTCTTAAAATCATTCCTCCCCTTTTTTGGCTCTTTAAGTTGTTTTGGAAGTCGTTAGTGTCTGTCTCGCTGACTTATCCTGGGATGAGTGATTAGCTGTGGTCATAGGTCTCTTTCTTGCCCCACCACTGTCTCAAGTGTTTCACTCGGGGCCTCCACGATAGGCCTGGGTAGGTTCATCTGTTGCTGGGACATCAGCCTTTGGCCTGCAATTCATCGGTGGAGTTGGAATGACCACAGCTCTCTCACTGCCTTCTGAAAAATACAAAGTACAGAATCTCCATTTGAGTGTGAGATCAGTATAGGTTACATGAGACACAAATTTATTATTTGGCAAAATTCCATTAAGATTAGCCTCTCTGTAGTTCTCTTGTAATGGGGATTTCTTTTTGGAGCACCAGTTTTTGGTTCCCATAGGATTTTGCCCTGAGTCCCAATTTCAGTTAAGGGTTCTTTGTCACTTGGCCAATTTAAAAGCTGTTGAATACTCCCCATGGTTTTTGTGTTTCTATTGCACCAGTGATTATTTCTTGGTCCAATGATCTCTCCCAGAAGGTAGTATGTTCAGCCTTCTCATGGCAACAGTCTGTATTTTGTATCAGTGGCCTCTGCTTTCTCCAAATATCATTGAACAATCTCCCCTGGCAACTTTTGTTGTGCCTTCCAGAACTGCACTTGCTACCATATGGGGACTGGATACCATTGTGGATCTCACAGGGTCTCTCGGTGTTGTTCAATGTCTTTCTGTGGTTTCTTCAGCAACAGGATCTTTCCTTTGGCCTATCAAGCACTTTTTTTGAATATTTTATTTATTCATTTTCAAGCAGAGAGATAAACACAGAGAGAGAGAGAGAGAGAGAGAGAGAGAGAGAGAGAGAGAGAGAGAGAGAGAGAGAGAGAGAGAGAGAGCGCACCAGGGCCACCACCTTGTGGGTCTGGCTTATGTGGGACCTGGGGAATTGAACCTGGGGCCTTAGGCACTGGAGGCAAGTGCCTTAACCGCTGAGCCAGCTCTCCAGCCCTCAAGCACTTTTTAACAGCACATTTTAAAATACTTTTTAGGGCTGGAGAGATGGCTCAGGGGTTAAGGCACTTGCCTCCATTGCCTAAGGTACAGGGTCAATTCCCCAGGACCTACATAAGCCAGACCCACAAGGTGGTGACCCTGGTGCATTCTCTCTCTCTCTGCTTGAAAATGAATAAATAAAATATTTAAAAAAATAAAATATTTTTAGTTTCAATCTTAGAGTTTCCAGAGAAACAAGAAGAATTGCATGGTATCTGCTTGTCTGCTCATAGAAAACAGGACATTTGCTGTGCTTGTTTCAATAATCTCTTGTTTAGAACTTTCTTCTCTATAATTGATTTTTAACATTCCCTTGTATTAGCCATTTCTTTTCAAACATCTGCTTTGTTATGTATTGCAGATAATTTGTCACAAGTTTAAAGCTACTTTGTTATTTTATTAATCTTCAGGCCCTCAGCTTTCCTTTGCATTCATTATGCTGATTTATGAACTTATCATTAGTTACTTTATTCTAACTTAAATGAATAACTCTATAGATGAAAGCACCATTGAGAAACTCCTTTCTCTCTAGGTTTTCATGTCAACTATATTTCTTTCAAATTATTTTTAAAATGACTATCTTAATAAGTCCACGTGCTTGTCATGCTTATTTCAATCTTAATCTTTATAAAATACCAAAAATATCAGAATTTGAATGTGACGATAGTTTACTGATTTTTTCTGAGTTATTTGTTCTACTTCCACCACAACATAAAATTTCAGAAGTAAACTCTATCCATATTTCCCAGATTCAAAAGAATGGATATAAGGGCTCTCTCATGTCCATATGGTTTATATTTATTCAGAAATAAATTACATTCACCAGGGTTACAAACACACTGCAACTACTGGCTCTGTTCTCAACTTTTTTTTTCTTTTTATCTTTGTGTTTCTGGTAATATTAAAATTTTATTAAATATAGTACTGTGAAGCTTAACTGTCAACATGTATGTTTATGTTCCATTTAAATGAATTACTGAATATTTATGTGAAGTGTATACTGAAAAGACAGTTTAAACTCTTAAGTCATCTGTATAAAAGAAATACTCTAGGGCTGGAGAAATGGCTCAGCGGTTAAGGCACTTGGCTTCAGTGTCTAAGGGCCCCGGTTCAATTCCCCAGGACCCACATAAGCCAGACCCACAAGGTGGTGGCCCTGGTGCGCTCTCTCTCTCTCTCTC
>PVHP010044306.1:0-14105 GCA_004024765.1 Zapus hudsonius
GGATATACAACTGATCAGGGATGGGGAGGGGGGGAATTGGGGAATTCGGGATAACAACGCATGGTTTGCCCACTAAATAATGTAACTCATTATGGACAATAAATATATATTTAAAAAATTACCGTATTTCTGCAGAATTTAATCATAAGAAAAAATTCCCAAACATTTTGACGTCATTTTAAGGATTGTGTAATGAAAATGAGGGTGATCTTAAGACAGGACAGAGAGCTCTTAATGGAAGTCAAAATGAAGGGAGTGTAATTCAAGTGAAATAAAAGCAGGACTGAGGAGGTCGGACGATTTGTTAGGAGGAAAGGAACCAACCAAGGTTATTGGTGTCAGGGAGAACTGAGGAGAGCTGCGAGGGAGGAAGTAAATGAGAAAAAAGTATAATGATACTATAAAAATGACCTGAACACACTCATGACTTCATTGCTAATTTAAAAAAAAAACTAATGAAAATAAATGAAGTAAAAATAAACAAATAAAAAAAGAACATGAAGAACTTTCATTAAATTAATACTGGGTAATTTTGTCAATTTCCCCAAATCTTTCAAATTTATAGTATTAAATTATATATTTAAGATAGAATTAAAAAGGATATGTCCCTTGATTTTTTTTCTATTTTAATTCAAATTAATCATGATTTGTATGACTATTAATGAACTAATGTGAAATTTAAGTGGCCTGTATTTAGTTCTACTTTCTGTTCCATGGTTATTTTACTTTGAATAAAATATTCAACCCACAGCATCTATATTTGCAATTCAAAACTGAAATATTATCCTCATTTTTTTCTCACACATATCATGTGTAAGAGTTTGACCTTGATGGTCCTTCTTTCTTGAACTTAGTTGACCCAAAAATTATAAGTGTGACCATCCAAAGCACCATTATTGAAAGCACATCCCATTTATGCATTAAATGATTGCCTCCTACAGCAAATTAAACCACAGGTGTGTTTTGACATTTGTAGATTTTTATTGTTATTATGTTGTCCTCATTCACTTTTCAGTTGCTTAGCTAAATGATGGCTTTTGCAATGAAAATGTATTCCAACTTTCCAGTGAAAAATATTTCCTTATCTTGAAAGCCTCAAGTTTGTTTAGGTTCCCTCATTACAATAGTTTTATTTTCATCATCATTAATTAATCTTTTACTGCTACTTGGAGTAGGTGTGGTTGGCAAGAAGGATACAAAAGATTTAGGTATTACAACCTATGTTTCCTCACCCCCCCCACATCTCTTAGCCCCCATTATGGATGGGGAATAGGACCAAGAACAAGTCACATCCCTCAATAGTTGTCCTGTGATGTCCACTATGTATGTAGACTAGTGATAGAAACACTGCAGTGGATTAGAGGGTCTGGATTGTAGATGTCAAAAGTAGCTGGACGCCAAAATTATAGGAATGTGGTGAGGTTTTAAAATTAATTGAAGTCAAGAGTTTAGGGACTATTTCAGAAATTATGGATTATAAGCCTGCAAGAGCGCTATAAATTGTACTGAAAATACGTATGAACTAAATCCTGACATACAATACATTGCATATGTCAATTAGCCTGAAGGTATATACATGTTTAACTTTCTCAATCGTCAAACTAGACTTTTTTGGATGATTTTACGACTCAAATCCTAAATTTTGTTTGCACTTTTTTACATCATGTTTTTATATTAATACTTCAACTGTCAATGGCTTGGAATAATTTTTGGCAAGCAGAATTACCAGATAGTCTGCTAGAATCCATGTGGTTCTCGCATGGTCTAAATTCTTCTGCTTATCTGGTAAAATTACTCTGACTTACTGGAAATACTCATAACTTAACACTGGCTCAATACATTGAATTGATTTACCATATGATTAAGATTTGATAGATTGACATCAAGTTTTTATGGAACCTCCTATCAGGCATAAACTAAATATGATGCATAATTCATATAGGATAGACTTAAACTGCTAGAAACCAAGAAAACAGAATCAAGTTTCAAATCAAACTATAGGAGTTCAAAACATTTCTTCTGTTTACTTGCTTGAATCGTGCCTATGTTGTTCAATCTCTGGAAAAATGTCTTCCCTCAGATACCCAATAGTGCTTAGTTCACTTAGCATTAAAGTCGCCTAGGTGTATCCACACTGTCACAAATTATAGGATAAAGACTGGATCATTTTCCAGTTTTGTACACCTTCTTTATCTGTTGGTGGACACAATTTGACTCCTTATCTTCATTAGTGTATTTTAGTAACAATGTGTTTACATGGCTATCATTTCAATATACTATTCCCCCCCTTTGGATATATACTAGAAGTATAATTTCTCAGTCACATATTTGTGGGTTGAATTTTTTGAGGAACATACATGATTCTTTCTCTAATAGCTATAACTGACTTACCTCCCATCCACAATGTACAAGATTGCATTTTCTCCACATCCTTGCCAATAATTGCTGTCTTTTGCCTCTAGATAAACATTCTACCAAACATCCCATTGTGGTTTTCAATTTGTATTACTCTGATAATGAGTTATATTGACGATCTGTGAGTTCTTTACATAAATGTCTGTTTAAGTCACTTTCTTGTTTCTTAATTGGGTTCTTTGTTTTCTTTCTATTGAGTTCTTCACATGTCTTAGATATTAACCCTTCATCACACGTGTAGTTTTACAAATATTTTTGCACTTCTGCACATTTTTCTCTACTCTCTTGATTATTATTTTATTGAACAGGAGCATTTTAGCTTGATGTAATTCCACTTCTCTACCTTCCCACTGGCTGCCCATATTTTGAAGTCATTTTCAAAAATA
Organism: Zapus hudsonius; assembly: GCA_004024765.1. Lineage (NCBI taxonomy): Eukaryota > Metazoa > Chordata > Mammalia > Rodentia > Dipodidae > Zapus > Zapus hudsonius. The sequence goes on from PVHP010044306.1 coordinate 2,802, forward strand.
CTTTGCCAAGTCTAATATCAATTTTTTTCCCATGATTTTGAACTGTAAATTTATGACTTTTGTTTCCAGGTCATGAAGCTAATACATTTTGATAATTTTAATGTCATGGTAAGACTGTGATTTCACTCATTTACATGTGAGTGCTGAGTATTCCTAACAGTATATTTTGAAAACACTCTCCTCTGATTAGTGTGCATTTTTGAAAATTTTGTCCCAGATCAGCTGGCCACATATGAGTGAATTTCTCTCTGGGATCTCTATTCAATTCCTTTGAAGTGATGTGTGTGTGTGTGTGTGTGTGTGTGTGTGTGTGTGTGTGTGTGTGTATGTATGTTATGTAATTTTGAAATCAAATGAATCCATATTTTTCTTTCATCTCTTACTATGGAGATATTTGTGATTCCACATGAAGTTTATATTTTGTTCACTTATGTAAATATAGATTTATTTATAGAAATTGAATTTAATCTGAAGAATATTTTGGATAATGTGAAAATGCTGGCATTATGAACTCTTTCCACTTAAGTCCTCTTCAATTTAATTCATTATTGTTTTAGGTTTTGTGTTTAGGTCTTTCAGAAAGGCTTGGAAGATTTAATTGCCTCATCAGTGACTTGTCTTCAGATAATGGGAAACTTGTTTAATCTCCAGTTTTCTTAATTTACCATTAAAACAACAAAATCTATTGGACAAGACTATTGTGATGACAAGATGCTAATTTCAAGTTCCATAAGAACCAAACCCCTAAGGAAAGAGAATGAAATATTATAAATAATGACCCAAAACTTACCTGTTACATTTGACTAGTTTTAATCTCTGACTGAATAAATTCATTTAGTGGCATATGGGCTGCATTTTGTATATTTTGCTTTCTGTGTCTCTAGCTGCTAAATTATACTGTGGAGCTTTTACTGGCATATCCTTATGCCTGTGAAGTGCCTTCATTATGAGAAGTTAAATACAAAATGCTGTGGTCAAAAATCCCATTATTGTAAGTACTGCTCAGCATAGTCACCTGACAGGCCTTCATAGTTAAAGATTCAATTTATATCACCTCCCAGAGCAAAGAAATAAACATAAAGTGCTGCTTCTGCTGCATTATATAGTATCTCTTATGCATCTTAGTTCCTCCAGAGGCTGAATATGAAGCCAGCTACACAACTGGAGAGTAATCGTCATATTTCTGTAAACAGATGATCCTAAAAATTTACTTCTGTGCTCTATAATGAGGAGGCAAGGGTCCTTTTTTCCCATTTATCCCAACCATTGCTTTAAACATATGTTTATGTATCTGCTATTGCTATGAAATTTTAATCAGACTTGCATCTTTTAGCCTAAGACATAAAAGCATTTTTTTTTCAAACTCAGTGTAAAGAAGTAAACATTTCTAAAAATGTGTCAATTAGGGTAGTGAAGGTTCAGTGGTCTGCCCAGGACAATTGGCAGTTTATGGGAGAGATAAATCAGGGTTTATACAATATATCAATAATTGATGACTTTTGAATTCGTCCAACGAGACTGAATGAACTTCGGTTGAAAATATAAAAAGGTAGACAAGGAGTGAGGAACAGAGGCCACCTGGAGCTTTTCACAGAGTCTGGAGGCATCACTCAGGTTATGTACCTGTACTTAATTCATATCTTTGAAATGAGAAGCATAGATGGAAGATAAAAACCTGAGAAACAATAATGAGGATGATAGGCACCATGATGACGCTGAGCCTAACCTTCAGTGATTGAAAAGCACTTTCCATTGCTATATTGGTCATGTGTTTTTGAAAAATCAAACAAATCATCACAATCTCTAAAACACCCTGCACAACCCCCCAGGTAGTAAGACCTCTAAAGATGGGACTCTCTGACAATAGATTAAAATATTTAAAACAAAAAGTAAGCTGATAACATAGTACTTGCATGGTCAAGGCCCTGGGTAGTTAATTAATTAAAAAGAAATAGTGGCATTTTTATTGTACCAAATGGTTAGCTATTTGGCAAGTACAAACCCCCTTGTATTGTCCAGCCTTCACCTCTCCATCCAATGTCTTCTTAGCAGCTCTCACTCTCGTTCACCCTTGTTTCAATGGCTGTAGGATTGCACTGGAATTTCTATCATGCGCTTTGCATAACTTGCTCCCCTTGTCCACAAGGACTTTCCATTTTCCTTTTGTGCATCCACTAAGTGTAACTGTAATTCCTTTAGTGACCAGGTCAGACATTTGCTTCCTTGGTAAAGTTTATCTGAATGGCTGTAGGAAGACAAAGTAAATGAGGTATAACTTCAAAAAGACTCAGGCTCAGCATATATCATAATTATAAGTGTTTTATTTTTTATTCATCATGGATTTTTTGCATTAACATTGATTTTTTTACATGCCTCATCTTAAATAATGTGTGTTTCGGTGCCTCTTCACATTGAGTGACAGAGAAAACTGGCTTATTCTGTACTGACTATGCAAGTCAGGGACAGTCAGCTTCTGGTGATTAATTTTGTCTGGTTAAATACTTTGATGTAACAAGGAGGTTTTTCCTCTTGAGGTGAGCATATGAACTGGCAGATCTAAATAAGAAAGACTGCCCTTCCCAGTGTCCATGATCCTACCCAGAGATATCCTGAATGCAAAGAAAGATGAAACAGGAGGCACACACACACCTACACATACACACCTACATACACAATTAGCTCCCTTGACTCTAAGACTTCTGTGTGCAGAATCGATTATATCATTGTCCTGAAGCTTTCCTGGTTCTCTGCTTTGCAGGTGGCAAATTTTGTCATTACACAGGTTTCATGATTACAGGAGCCAAATACTCTTAGAAACTCTCACTAGAAAGATACATTTTTTATGTTGGCATATATAGAGGGGTTTGTAGAATCTACATACACAATATACCTATACCGACATCTTTATCCATATCTGCACACACACACACACACACACACACACACACACACACACACACACACACAAACACACACTATCTATGTTAAGACCAAGAATGACTCTCTTTCCCTGGAAAAATCTGGCCATCACATTTTACATCCTCCCATATGTTTTGCACAGAGTTATTTTATAACACATATTACATGATAATTACTTTCCTATAAATATTATTAGCACTGAAATCAGTGCTAGTCAAAAATTATCAGAGTGGGCTGGAGAGATGGCTTAGCAGTTAAGGCACTTGCCTCCAGTGCCTAAGGCCCCTGGTTCAATTCCCCAGGACCCACATACGCCAGACCCACAAGTTGGTGGCCCTGGTGTGCTTGCGCTCTCTCTCTCTCTCTCTCTCTCTCTCTCTCTCTCTCTCTCTCTCTCTGCTTGAAAATGAATAAATAAAATATTTTTAAAAAATTATCAGGGAAAATCTTGGCATTCTTTTAAAACAGAGACTTATATTGAACACAATTTCATCTTCTCAGAGGCCTTGCAGAAGAGAAATGACTGCATGTTTCAGTTACACCGGAAAGAACTAATGACAAAGCTCAGGAAATCTATTCCAGCCTGAGAAAAATGAGCCTATGGTGACCTTTTTGAAACATTAGGAGACCATTGCTTACAGGGACACTTAGAGGTCACTTTATCATAGTTAGTTTCCTCCCTAAGGTTTGTCTCCAAAGTTTTGGAATCACAATCTTATATCCTCAAGACTTGCTTCCCTCTTTGAGGTATTCAAGAGACATTTGTCAAAATTCCATGTGCAATTTTCAATGTTACTCTTAAGAAAGGTGAATTCTTATTTTGCAATGCTTCAGAGCACTTTGCCTCTATGAAGTTGTTACGTCGATGTGACTTGTTGGTTGGCTTCAAATAAAGTTATTTCACCAGGTAATGAAAGTCCTCCAAGCTCACAAGACAAGGAAGAGCTTAATTAAAATCAATGAAGAAAAAAATCTGTAAAAACAATTAAGCACTATGTTGACTCCTTTTAATTTGAGGTGTGAAGGTCTTCTTGGAAAATTACTAGATCACTAGGATGATTTAATTTGCCTACCTTGAATTAGGTTTTGGTGAAACCAAATTGTCTCTCAGATATTGTACCACACAGAGAAACATTATAAGAATAATGAAAATCCATAGGCAAATGAAAACATTTATTTAAAAAAAAACAGCTAGATACAGGTATCAGCTCTTCTCTGAAACAGATTCCTTTCATTGAAATATTAAATAAGCTATGTTTTTTTTTCTCTCCAAAAAGCTTGTTGAAGCTATTTTCTATGAAAAAAAGCATAGAATATTTAATAGAAAATTTACCCCAGTAAATATTAGCACTTCAATATTGGGTATTTTCTATAGCTCGTTGTTTATTGAATTTAAGAAGTCAGCAAACAAACTATAATCACTGTTACAGGAATCATTTTCAAACTGTTTTTTAAAGTAGGCCAATGCATGACTGTCTTGGGAATGATTGTCCACTGTGATGGTTTAAACTATGAACTGTCTCCATAGCCTCATGTGTTGGTGATTAACCACATACTCCTCCTCAGCATGTGGAGCCTTTGGGAGGTAAAGCTTTGTTGGAAGAGGTGTGTCACTGAGAGAAATCCTTGAGGGTTTATTAGGGCAGGTCCAGGGGCCTTACTTACATGTCTCCCACTCAGATAGGTGCTAACTTCCTGGTATTGCTACACTTTCTCACCAAGGATGAAATTTTCCTTCAAGATTGTAAGCCAAAATCAACCCTTTCCCCTCAACAGCGGCTTTTGGTCAAGTGTTTTGTCCCATCAATGAGAAAGTAACTACAACACACAATTTTTTCCCATTCATTTATTTATTTTATGTATAGCCAGAACAGAGCTCTTAGAACATATGGAAATTCTATTTTAGGATTTTTAATATATATTTATTGTCCATAATGAGTTACATTATTTAGTGGGCAAACAATGCGTTGTTATCCTGAATTCCCCAATTTCCCCCCCTCCCAATCCCTGATCAGTTGGATATCCTCCTCCGTGGGCTGTCTGTATTAGTCCAGCAGACAATGACAGATGAACAAGGGACCTATAACCACAGCCATTCAATCAACACAGGATAGGCCAATGATACAGAAACAACATACATTTTGATAGGCACCTGCTGTTCTTACTTCCCTGTACTAGCTGAGTTTTCTTTGGGAAGACCCTCTCTCCTTCTATTCCCAGGCTAATGACAGCCCCCTAATTTTGGCATGTGATATGCATCACATACAATTACTCATCATGTTTGCCAAAACAGGAAATACTGTGATATAATTGCAGTATATAATATAAGTCAAGTAATATAATTCAAAAGTTAACCAACTGTGTAGTTTAAATGGATGTCCCCCAAATAGATTCAAGTGTTTATTAAAATTTATCTCCAGCTGCCTAGCTGGAGGGGGTGTCATCATGGCCAGATCCTAGGATCCAGTCCTAAGGTGTTTATGGGGTGGGTCTAGAATTCCACTTATTCATAAAAAAAAAAAAAAAGTCTGAGCTCAAGCCTGGAGTTCATACAGTTTGCTGTGTGTATTAAGCTGATGATGAGTTTCTTTCTCTACTTAAACCTATAAATGGGGCAGGTCTCTTTCACCATTATAGGACTTCCTCTGCCTCTATAACTTTTATAAATGTTTTCCTCCTATTACTGTGCCTGGTTTAGAGGTTCATCCCAGCAGCATGGGCTGACTACAATACCTACTTTCGAAAAGTCCCTCAGGTATAAGGAGTTGTTTGAAATTGAATGAAGAAAATTATCTACTATTTTAATTTTCCATTTTTCATAGGCTTAAACCTTGGGAAATTTAACCCTGAGTCTTCCAGGACCACTATGGAAATAGATAGAGGTCACATTCTTGCGACATAGGTGAATTCCGTGATTAAACTCCTTCCGAAGTTTATGTGGAAGCCGTTTTAGAATTGTTTTAGCTTCCACACAGCCTGCACTGATATGGTTTCCTATCATTTACAGTGCAGTAAATACAAGTGATAAACTCATTCTCTCCCATCTCTTTATTCCACAAACAATATGTACACACTCGCCTAGGTTACTCTCTTAGCATATTATTCTTTTTCCTCCAAACGATTAGCTGGTGACTAATCTTTTACTCTTTGAAAAAGACATGCGATTTATTTGAGCATCTTCTTTCTCTTATTCATGTCAAACCTTATCCGTGCTGGTTAGATCTTTAAAACATTGAGCCCTTGAATTTCAGGACGCTCTCTCACATCTAAAAGTGTAATAATACAGACATTTTGCCTCCCCAGAATTCATATTCAAATATCTTAATCCTCATTGTGATGGCCTTTGGAAATTGGACCTTGTGGGTGAAGCCCTCATTATAGGAGTAGTGCTTCCTTTCTCTCCTCCTCCTCATTCTCTACTTGGCTCCTCAAAAGACCCACACCAGAACCCAAGAATGTGACAGCATGTTCTTAGACCTCCCAGTTTCCTGAGCTAAGAGACATGACTATTCTTTAAGTCACCAATCATGGAATACTGTGATAACATCCTCAGGATAATCATAGGGTAGAAAATAAGAAATCATTAATATGAAATTTCATAATTTATCACACATTTTGGGTCTTATGATCAATTAACCATTATTACAAGCAAAGAAAGAGTGGGTAGAGAAAGCTGATGTTATGAAGTGAATTCAAGTTTAAGGTAGTTGACATAACAAAGCAAGTCTAAACCACTTAAAATATTAATATTTAAACAATATGTTTTTAATGGCAGGGTGAGTATCCCTAAATCTCAAAGGTAGGTGGTAATACCTACATATCAGGTGAAATGCAAAAGATCACATTAAATGATGGAAGATTTCATTTACCAATGCTGGGTTTTGTTGCCAATGTTTCTGAGGCTTCTAAGCCTCAGGAAGGAGGTACTGTCCATACCTGCTGGTACTATTTTAAAGGAGCTAAAAGGCCTTTAGCTAGAAAATATAGAAACTGAGGAATCCTCATTACTGGTCCACACAAACTAGGCATTAACCATAAATGGACACCATCTTTGTTTTTATCCCTTTCACAGTAAATCTCAGGGTAAGGAGATTTTATAAATAAAAAAAATATATAAATGGCTTTCATGAGGATTACATAAGGATTAGATGAGTATTAACTTTCTAGCTCTTATTATTATAAAAAAATCCTAGTAAGGCCTCTTACTATTTATCCCTCAAGGATTTATTGCACCAAATAAACAGATAAGTTTTGACAAGCACCATGGATATTCAGTAAGTTAACATGCAGTGACTTTAACAGAAAAATTAAATCTCTATATGTACTAGCATATAAAATAAGGAAACAATGTCTGCTTGAGGTCAAAATCATTTTCTTCTTTTATCCAACTTAGATTATGACTTAGAGAATATAAATTAAAAATAATTTCCCTTTATCTCTTGTTATTATGAAGAAGAATACTTTTCACTTGATTATTCCATATTTTTTTATGGGAAGAGGGATTTATTTCATTTTACAATTCCAGATTCTCATGGCAGAGAAAGCATGATGCAGGTGCTGGAGACAACTGGTCATATTCGATCCACAGTGTGGAAACAGAAAAAGATAAATTAATCTTTAAATTTTGCTAAATCCAGATATAATTAACATCATGAACAAATTATTGAATGTCTTGGTTCTCAATTAAGCAACGAATCATAAATAAAATATTCAGGAAAACTGAAATGTTATAATGGTACATTTTGTTAACTTTCAAACTATTTTAAAAGCCCTGAATTACTGTCAATCTATGTATCTATTATCTATCCAACTAATCATCTGATCTAATCTAATTTAATCATCTATCTCTTATATATAGCCCTGTTTAAGGATATTTAAGTTTGTTCTTGTTCACATTCTCTCTCTTCATCTCTCTCTCTCTTCCCCCCTCTCTCTGTATAAGATAGGAAAGTGACAAGGGAAATAGAATGGAAATTACCTGTGGCATTGCTAGCAACCTAAAACCTGCTATTAAAATCTTGCCTGGAGACAGCTCTGCTCCCAATCACCTAGGCTTCAGAAACTATGTAACTGCTGGCAAAGAAATTTAGTCTACTTCAACCCAGTGTCCAAATTCAAAGCCAAATTATGGACAAAAGATAGAGAGAAATCAGTTTATTCTCAACGGGTAACAGAAGAAGAGTTCAGAGTGGTCCAACTGAGGATTAGAACATAGCATCTGACTTGATAAACTTTTAAACAAACATCTGTTACCAAAGAACTAGATCCACAGGAAAAAGAACTCAACTTTGAAATTAGGCCTTTGGGGGGAAAATCTGTTTAAACAGAACAAATGGTAGTTTCTATCCCAGAATTTCTCTGAGTGGGGGAAATGGAAAAACATGAAGATAAGAGTGTTAAACAAGATTCTGAAAGCAAAGGGAAACAAAAGAGTGAATAATTATAGGAGCTGTGGTAATATTAGGATAACATTATGTTTAGTCATGGGAGACTAGGATTGGCTTGCTCCTGTCTGTATCCCACATCTAATTGGACAGTGACTTTGATTGGACAGAACATGTCAGATATTATATGACCCACATAAGGACTTCATGTCTTTTTTATCCAAAAAGTTTTAGCACGTTTTTATTGTTGAATGAATATACTTAACTTTAAGTGTCTTTGTTACACTATTTTGCATGGGTATGTGTGTGAGATATTTATGTATTTCTGTGTAAATAAGTTTTAATGGACATGTGTGTGAAGATACATGTGTTTTGATGTGGAAGTCAGAGGTCAATGTCATATTTCTTTTTCAATGGCTTTTTTATTATTAAAATAGGGTGACCGGTTGACCAGGAAAGCACTAATTAGGCTAGAATATATCCAGCAAGCCCCATGGCTTCTCCTGCATCCACCTCCTTCGTGCAGAGATTGCATTACTTTTAATAAAGCCAAAGGAATATTTTGCTTCTGGGTTCTTAACTCATGTCCCCAGACTTACTTGCACCTTTTGCAAACTGAACCAGCTCTCCATCCCCCAGGTGTGTGTGTGTTTGTTTGTGTGTGTGTGTGTGTGTGTGTGTGTGTGTGTGTGTGTCTGTGTGTGTGTGCCCGCACATGCCATGACATGAATATGGAAGTCAGAATACAATTTTGTCTGTGTTCCACCTTCTTTGAGACAGGGTCTCTTGCCACTGTAAACAAATGTCAGATTTAGCTGTGGATTGCTGACTCCACATACCTTTGGTGTAGGAAAGTGTCAAGTACATACACATGTGTGCTACATTGCATCCAGCTTTAGGTGGGTGCTGGGGAATTGAACTTGGGTAGTCAGGCTTAGTAAGTGTCATGGTTTGATCCAGATGTCCCCCACAAACAAATGAATGTGTTCTTATTGATTGATCCTCAGCTGATTTCAATTTGGGTTTCACAACCTCGCTAGAACTGTGTTGTCAGGGGCGGGATTATGGGGGTTATAAGTCAGCTTCCCCTTGCCAATGTTTGGCACACCTTCCTGCTGCTGTTTGCAGTGCTGTGGCGGAGGTGATGTCCACCCTCTGCTCATGCCATCATTTTCCCTGCCGGGATGGAGTCTCCCCTCAAGTCCCTAAGCTTAGTAAACCCATTCCTCCACAAGCCACTTTTGCTTGGGTTCTTTCTCCGCAGAAACTAGAAAGCTTACTACAAGGGTAAGCAAGCATCATTAACTGTTGAGCCATCTCTCCTAGCCCCTCCATTTCTTAATGGGACTTATTTAACATTGAAATTTGAAGAAAATTGATAATAATTGTATTAAATTTATTAATAAATTCCATTCTAATGAACACGTTTGATAAGAACACTCAGTGTTTGAATTTATAGAACTATCAGAAATTTTAGGGGTTTACCTTCATCCATGCATACATCCATTTCTTTATTATAAGTTACATAGTAACTGTGAAAATATCTCCCATTCTCAAACTAAAATCATTTTAGCAATTTGTTTTTTCCTTCTTTCACTCTGTATTCTTTTCCTTTAAAGTTACTGTAATTTGGAAACCATGACATACATCTAAAATTAGTACAACTTTATAAAAATTTTAATAATCACTTTCTTTTCTAGAACCCTAAAATGTCAAATTTCTCTAAACTTTGCAGTAGAAATTTGTATTAATTTGTTTGCACACAAGCCAATTATTTCAATTATTTATAGCAGTCTGTTATGACATGAATTTCAAATGTTTTCCTATCCAAAGTTATTTTGTCATTTATTATCTACTATGAGTTGATATTCCATGGGAATTCTTGGAAATTCCTCCTACCATACACAAGGTAAAATTGGTCTTGGGGGTTGTAACAGTTATTCTCTCATTATTGGGCTAAATTACCTAACCAGAAGTAGCAGCATATGGGAAGAAAAAGCTTACTTCTGGCCCACAGTCTTGAGAGGAAGTGTAATTGTTGCAAGGAAAGCATGGCAGGAGCAGACTGCTGGGCTTCACATCTGGGGGGGAGAGGCAGAAAGAGGGAGCTAAGTGTGGCAAGCAGGGCTGGACTAAAACACTACAAGGCCCACACCTGGTTTCACTCTTTCTCCAGTAAACTTAAACCTCCCAAAGACTCCACATTTTCCCAAAGGCATTACCAACTATGTATTCAAACAAATGAGTCTATGGGGGAATATTTACATTCAAACCACCACAGCGATCTTCTTAAGTAATCTTTAACAATTCTTATTCATCTTTGTAAGACAATGTAGAGTTGTTCTCTGATTTACTCTTTGGGCATTATATTGATATACACTGCTGCCAACACTGTATTTGATGCCCCATTTGACACTAGTTTTTTTAGACTGCTCAGTGTTTTTTAATGAAGTAATTGAGACTGATTTATCATCATATCAATGATTTGTAACTTCCTGCCTCCTAGAAAAAAACTGTATTTCATGCATCTGGCTAATGAGTATGTATTAAGATCTAGTATCCTTCTTCATTATTTTATTGATATGTAGTTCTTTGTAGATTCATGTTAGGGTTAGTTTATTAGTTATAGGTGCTACCTTTATTTTCCCCTGGACTGACATCAGCATTTTATATTTTTAAATATTTTTGAGGGCCTGAAAAGACTTCTCATTCATTATAGTGTTGGCCTTGCATTCAGGCCGAGCAGAGTTCAATCCCCACTGCCCATGCAAAAACACCAAGCGAATGAATAGTTGTGTTCCCAAAGCAGGCAAAGTGGAAACAGAGGAATCATGGGGCTCACTGGCCAACCAGTATAGCCTAATTGGTGAGCTCGAGGCCAATGAAAAGACCTTCTTTCAAAGAAAGTAGCATTTCTGAGGATAGCATCCAAGATGGAACTCTGACTTTCACATATACCACTATAGACATGTGAACACACACACACACACACACACACACA
>PVHP010044307.1:0-14143 GCA_004024765.1 Zapus hudsonius
TGAAGAGATCAAACCTTTTCGAAGAGAGTCCTGGCGACACCGTTACTCGTCCACCATCTTGCTCAGACCCCCAATAAGCAATAGAATCTATTTTAAAAGAAAAAACAATCTTTATTGTCAGGCTGGAGAGATTGCTAAGTGGTTAAGGCACTTGCCTCTAGTGCCTAAGGCCCCCGGTTGAATTACCCAGGACCCACATAAGCCAGACCCACAAGGTGGTAGCCCTGATGCTCTCTCTCTCTCTCTCTATCTATCTCTCTCTCTATCTCTAACTCTATCTCTCTATCTCTCTGCTTGAAAATGAATAAATAAAATATTTTAAAATATCTTTTTTGTAGATAATTAAACATATTGTATGAGCAGGTCTTGTGATGGTACCCCCATTTCCCTCCTCTCAGTCTGAATCCCACTGGGGGACCTCCTTGGAAAAGAAGGTATACTTGCACCAATGTATTAAATCTTTGTTATTATTTTAATAATGATACATATTTATTTTATTAATTATTAAAAAACATTTGATATTGCTGAGATGTGGACTTTTTTTGGGTGGGTGGGGGTTTCATTAAGCAATTCATGAAATAAAACACTGAAACTATTTTTTTGTCTTCTGAAGACTAATTATGTCAGGCATATGTCTTAAATAAACTAAGAAGCGTAGATAATTGGGCCTTAGGATTTACTCTATATTGAAGGGAACAAATTTACACTGTGCATATTTGTCAATAAAACATAATTGTTCAAGTGCATTTTCTTCTGTGCATGCTGGAGAGCTTATAAAAGTGGACACAGCCCAGACAATCACAACAGGGCAGGTAAAATTGATGCAATAAAATGACATCATAGGACTCTATTATAGAAAGTAATACAATTCCAGAAATAACCTATGTGGAACATATTCCTTTGCTACACACATCAGAATATAGACCTTGATCAATGGTGTCAAAACACAAAACCATGTATGAAAACTTTAATTATGATGCCTGTGGAAGGGTGTACACAGACTTGCCAGCAGGGTTGGTAGCTTGTATAATTAAGAAACGGGCAAGGCTCACAAATACAGCATGTACCTCGTGCTTTGCAAGTCAGCATGGATACAAGCAGGGTTCAGCCATCACCACCTCTGAGAATGAAGGCCCTCTGTGGAGGGATTATCGATGGATAACCACACCACCTGGAGATGCCATACTGACACTCAAAATATGCATTAATTTTGGAGAAAAAACATGTTCATTTGTGCTGGAAGAGGGAGCCGGCCATTAAGAATACTAAAATAGCGGTATCTGTGGCTTCTACAAATCAAACTCTATAGAACACTCACCACGAAGTGTCAAACTTTGTCATTAAAACAACTTCATAAATTTAGGGGGAAAAAATCCCATCCAGTAAATGTTCACAGTCTTCCTGTGGAAGCGTTTGCTGACAGTGAAAGTGACGACATTGTATGGTCCAGAGAAGCCGTTTGCTTTGAAAGATGAGTGATCCCATTTAGAAAAAGTTGGCTAGGAATTCTGGCTTTTCAAAAAACCGAATTTGCAAAATGAAGTTAAAACATATGGGGCATTTTTATTCATTCACTCTTCTTTATTTCGAGTTGCCTTAGAGAGAATATTAGGGGCATGATGGGTAGCCATGTGTAACATTACCAGGTAGGCACAATTTTCCCGTGTTCAGCTTCTTTAGCCTATGTCAGTGAAAATAATTAATGAAACTATAAAATTATTAATATAATACCAATTTTTAAGGAGTATATATATTTTCTACAATTAAAAGTCTTTTGTGGGGCTGGAAAGATTGCTCAGTGGTTTAATGGATTTACTTGCCAAGCCTGAGAGTCCTGGGTTTAATTCCCCAGCACCCATGTGAAGCCAGATGCACAAAGTGGTGCACGCATCTGGGGGACGTTTGCAGTGATATGAAGCTTTCTTTTAAAAAATCTGTCTTTCTCTCCCCTCTCTCGAAAAAAATATTAAAAATATCTTTATCTTCAGAATATATTTTACTAATGACCACACCAAAATCACTATTTTAACATCTAGAAATATCCTGGACATTGTGATCTATACAATTCTGTCTCTGTGCCTCTCTCTCTTAATCTGTACAAATTTTAATTTGTATATGAATGCAAGAATCATATACTAAAGATTTTGCAAGACTGTATAAAGATAACAATATTATTCTTTTCATTGGTGATGAGAATGACATTTCCCCTCCCAGATGAAATTTAGATTTTGTTATAGCTTTAGATATAGATTTTTAAATTAGCTCAGTTAGATGATAGGAAATAATCATTGCCAAACACTTTTCTTTTTTAAAAATCAAATTATAAGCCATCTGTTTTGTTTCTTTAACTTTTATCTCTCCTCCATTAAGTAGTGATGCTACATTTGGTATTTTTGTTATTGTTTCAAGTTAAAATTTGTTAAATGCACAGAAACAATTAACACTCTGAGAGGTATAAGACCATGTGCATTGACTGTCACAATCATGTGTCATATGACTCAAGAGATCACGTCTTGTCAGCTTCTGTTCCGTCTCAGTCACATGGTGCCTCACTGGTCCCCAGGACTTTATTTTTCTCCCATCTGAGCCCAACAGAATTAAGTGCTTTGGAAGTTCTTAGCAGTGAAAAATTTTTTTATCACTCTTGAATATAAAAAATCATAGTTGTAGAAGGAAGGAAATGCAAGTCAGAGGCCAAAAATGTCATAAATTCTGAAATTAAATGTTTTCATTATTTTTAGATGTTTCTGTGCAATTGTGTATAAAGTATTATGGAAATGTTAAAGTGAAGAAGGAGACATCTTTGATCAGGACATTTCTTAGACCATGTCCAGAGATAGAAGTAAGAGATGTGCTGTGGAGGTTTTGAAGGGAGAATGGTAGAAAAAGACAGAACCTGGGCTGTAGAGATTGCTCAGTGGTTAAGCCACTTGTCTTCAGTGCCTAAGGCCTCAGGTTCAATTCCCCAGTACCCACATAAGCCGGACCCACAAGGTGGTGGCCCTGGTGTTTGCTTTCTCTCTCTCTTTCTCTCTCTCTCTCTCTGCTTGAAAATGAATAAATAAAATATTTTTTATAAAAGACTTCAATGTTTTAAAAAAAGAAAAAGACAGAGCCTCATGTGAGAATGGATATCTGACCTCAGTCCTTTAATTAAGTGCCATCACATCCCATGTAACATTCTCACGCATAATGTACTGTGAGCTAACAAATGTAGCAAACACGCATTAAAAAGACAGACCCATCCCTCGTTTGTATCAGGTGAACTTTCCTGAAGAGTAAAACTAATTAAAAAATATTGTCTCTGATTTTCCTTGGTATCTGACATTCAGATAAAGACATTAATAACTCCAAGGACTTTTTAATAATTCACATTTTATTGGGGGAAAGAACAAAGTCAATTCTGTTTTTCCTAACCTAATAAAAATGTAGCTCTCCCCTGGATTACTGTTCACTCAATAATACTGACTAGAATTTCATGTCAGTAGAAATGTTACCAGATCCAATAGAAAGCATCTTGCCACTCTGTCCTTCCCAAAATCATGCTTCACTGGAAGCTTTTGTGTCTGAGCTTTTACCCTCCTAAGAGTGCTGACTTGAGTGTGTTCTACAAAATGTCACATTGTACAAAAACATTTTTTTCCATCTTTTGTAAAGATTATATGGTCCTTAGGTTCTGCCTGGTCAGTTTTTCCTCACTGTGCATCTGTGCTCCTGGTGAGCATCACAGACTGCAAATAGCTCTATGTTGACGGATGTTAGTACATTTCCTCAGTGGCTGGTTTTTTATTAGTGGCAAAAGATAACAGTATATGCACACACGTTGGTGTTTCTGAAGGGCACAGTGTGGAAAGATTAGAATGCCTTTTCATCTTCCAGATCAAACACTGTGTCTTAGCATGGGGTGCATTTATTTTTATGTCATAAAAAGAACAAAATCTGTTGACATTGTTACTTATCACTCACGTCAAGGTCTTCTCGTTTGGTTAGCAAAGTCTGAGACCTCAGGGTACAAATCACAAACAGCTCAGTATAGTCGGAGTACAATCCTAATCCAGCCAGTACTTCAGGGTAAAGAGGCAAGAAACCCGTGATTGCAGTACATGCGTTCTCCTCCACTGAAAAACTCTGTGTGGTGAATAGGAAATTAGCACAAAGCATAAGTCTTCATCATAATGAATACCAATGAGAGAACAGGACAGACCTGAGAACTTTACAGTTAACTCAGCTACATATTGCGAGCTACATTGCATAGAAAAAAAAAAGTACACAAATTAGTAGCAATCTGAAAAAGAAAATAAGAAGACAGGAATTCAATGAACCTGCTAAAATGGTTAGTGGGTGTATTACTCAGGGTTCTCTAGAGGAAACAGAGTTGATAGAATGGAGTATAGTAAAAGGGAATTTATTACGGTAGCTTAGGACAGTCCAACAATAGCAGTCTGCAGGCCCACAACTGAAGGAACCAGTAGCTGTTCAGTCCACGTGGCTGGATGTCTCAGCAGTCCCAATCCAGCCCAGAAGGCCTGATGGCTCCCTGGGGAGCAGAGGCTGACAGTCCACGATGTGAGGCTGAGGAAACTGGGTTCTGATGTCCAGGAAGGGTAGGAGAGCAGGATGCGAGTGCGAGTCACAAACAAGCACCAGCAGCCTGGGGAGGAAGGAAGAGTGTCTCCTTCCCCCTAAGCTTCCTTATATTATTCTCCTTCTGGAAGGACCACCCACTGGGGGAAAAGGATCATTTTGGAGAAGGGAACTCCTTCCTTCTCCAAAATCCCAAAAGGATTTTGGCAGTCCTCCCTGCAGGTAAACTCAGAGAACCGCCCAAAGATTACTATGGATTATTACATTGGTCAAGTTGACAAATAAACTTAACCATCACAGTGCGTCATAGTTCTATTCTTTCAAGAAGGATGTATCACAATTCCATCTTAGACATGGAGAGTTGAGGAAGCTTTCTTCAACTTTTAAGCTGTAGTTTCTTCCCCATGTTATTTACAAAAATCTACCAAACAACTCGAGCACAGTGTAAGTAAATATTGGCATCAGGCAGATCCCAGGTGAAACCCTGGAGCATCTGTAAATGGCAGTGTTCCATTAAGTTGGGTAATCATAGCTTAAATGGATACAGTGTACAGCATCTAAGAAAAGTTCTGCTGTCATATTCATTCAACAGACATTCATATTGCTTGCTTGGTGAGCTGGATCGTTTCAGTAATAAGCACTTTCAGCAATATGTACAACATGTTTAAACTGTGGGCCCTTCCAAAAAGCTTATCATGCTCAAAACACAGCAGGATGGCTTTTACCACCCTCTGGATGGACAGGACTGGCCCTGTGTAAGTGTGAAAGATGCTTCCCATGCTACTTCTGCACAGACAGTATAAGGTGACTTGCAATGAGTGAAGTTTAGATTCCACCACTTGCTGAGTCACCAAATAATGGCCAATGAATGATTATGAACAACTTTTTTTAGGAAGGAATTTCCCATTGTTTCTCTTCCGTTGGTTTTATCATTTGATTCTATGTAACTCTTGGTGAGAAAGAGCAGATTCATGCACAGGTCTCAGAGCCTTAAGATTAATAAGTATAGTGAGATCACAGGGGTTATTGACTCACATTCTGGAGAGATCGAGAGGCAGGTAGGTTCACAGGCAGAGCTGGGGGTTCTCTTCATGAGTTGCCACTACCTTCCCATGGTCCAAGTTCCACATGGTGATTTCTGGTTCAGACTTAGAGGAAAAAGCATCCTTTTTGCAAAGCTCCTAGCAAAGTCCTTGAGTTCCCTTTCCCTATTTTCTGCTCTTCTCTCTCCTTACTTCACACGTTGTCTCTCATTCTCATCTGCACCTATAAATTCAATGACTAACTGAATGCTTATGATATCCAGGTATCCCTTGGAGGTCCTGCCGCATTTCTGATCTCAGAATATATGCTACACTTCCAGGTCCCAGAGGGAAGCCTGCCACCTGATTTACCCCAGGAGAATATGTATGTATAGAACCTGGACAAGATATGTTTTGAGGGGCAGGATATGAGTGTATAAGTGATAGAATTAGAAAGACATGCAATTATGTTTGCTTCTGTACTTATTACACTGTTTAATCATTTATAAAATCAGTTTAATCATTTATAAAATGAATGCAATAAATTATGTTTTCTGCAAGGATTAAGTAAATATATGCATGTGTATGTATGTGTGTGCATGTGTGTGTGGATACATATGAGTGCATGTATATTGTGTGTGTAAGTTCTTGTGCAGGTATGTTTTGTTTCAGTGCTGGGAATATGGTAGGTTAAAGATGATTGAGAGATTTCCATTGGCATGTTTACAATGATTATGTGCAATCATTGGTATGTGTTGTTGGGAAGGATTATTAGGCCAAATCCAAGATTATCCAGAAAGAGAGTCATAATATGTACAGGTTAGATATACACCCCAAGCATGGGAAAGCAAAGGGATGCTCCTCACACCTTTTTAATTCCTTCTGAAATGGTGCTCAGTTACCTTCACATTGCTGGGATTAAACTACTGACCGAAAGCAGCTTGTGGAAGGAAAGGATTTGTTTTGGCTTACAGACTTGAGGGGAAGCTCCATTTTTGGCAGGGGAAAATGTGGCATAAGGAGAGGCTGGATATCATCTGGCCAACATCAGGTGGACAACAGCAGCAGGAGAGTGTGCCAAAGTAACACTTGCAAGCTAGGGTTAATAAACCATCAAGGTCCAGCAGCATGTGTCTTTCAGAAAAGCTCCACTTCCCAAGTTACCATCAGATGGGGATCAAGCATTCAGAACACACGGTTTTATGAGAGACACCTAATTTAAACACCACATTCTGACTGTGGCTCCCATAAACTCACCACCATCTATAATGTAAAATGCCATGCATTCAGCCCAACTTTAAAAGTCCCTATAGTTTCTCCTATTTCAGTACTATTTAAGCAGTCCTACAGTCCAAGGTCTGTAAACTATTAGCCTGTAAAACGAAAGAACATGACACAGAATAGCATTCACACTGCAAAAGATGACACTGAACACAGCAGGGAAAGATTGATTTAATAACAAACTGGGCAAACATCAAATCCTGGGACTCCTATTCTGACATCTCTAAACAAGACAGTCTTTTGTGTTTCCAATTCTGCCCCTCAAGGTGGGCTGCTCCTAGCTAGGGGAAAACTCTATCCCACATTAGTAGCTCTCCTTGGCAGCCATGACATAGTCAAAGAATCTCTACAAGATCTTCACTGCAACCCACAGTTCATCCTCATGGCTCCATCAGCCCTCAGGGCAGAGACTTTCAACAACCCTGCTTCATATTGCCCATGGACCATCCCCTTCCCCCCAGAAAACATGTTGCAAATACAATGACTTTCTTTCTTCTGCATTTGTGATGCTCCTTAGTACCAGGTGGACTACTAATTGTTAATCCAGGGAGGAATAAATCAAATTTTGAAGAGAAGGAAAACTGCTTTAGCCTTCAGTCCCCTTACTTCAAAAGTCCACATTCTTTCTGCCATCCCAATGCAGAACAGCTTCCTCAATCTCAATAGTTTTAATCTCTTAAACAATTGCAGCTGGATAGGCACTGTCTTTAGCTTAAACTTTCATTTCTTTCTGCTCACACCAGTCCATTTCTTTAAACCCTACACAAGTTCCTCACAAGTACACAGGTAGAATGCAGCAGGCTTCTCACACAAACTGCTTTTAGCTCAGTACCTACAAAGCTTTTCTTCCCCTTCATAAGTCAAACCTCAAAGTTCATAGTTCTTATGCATTCAGGTCTTTTAACTCTGATCAGAATAGTTCATGATACTCTGTCTTCAGTACTGAAAGGCATCTCTTACACCATGGTTTCAAATTCTTCCACATTCCTCTTACAAATCAGTTCCAAATGGCCCAAAACCACAGAGTGAGTTTTCTAACATCAACAACCCTACTCTTGGTACCAATTTTACTGTTGCAGTTACCTTCACATTATTAGAAAAAAACATTCAACCAAAAACAGCTTGTGGGGGCTGGAGAGATGGTTCAGCAGTTAAGGCCTTTGCCTGAAAAGCAGAAGGACCCAAGTTTGATTCCTCAGTATCCACATAAAGCCAGATGCACAAAGTGGTGCATGTATCTAGAGTTCGTTTGCAGTGTCTGGAGGCCCTGGTAAACCCATTCTCAGTCTGCCTCTCTCTCTCTCTCTCTTTCTCTCTGTAATTCTCTCAAATAAATGAAATAAAATATTAGAAAAACAAAAACAGAAACAGCTTGTGAGGGTGTGGGAGGAAATAGTTTTTTTTTTAATTGTTGTTGTTGCTGTTTGCTTTTTTTTCCTTTGGCTTAAAAACTTGAGGGGACCCACCATGATGGCAGGGGAGAATGTGGCATGAGTAGAGGCCAGACATTACCTCATGGCCAACATCAGGTAGACAATAGAAGCAGGACAGTGTGCTAAACTAACATTTGCAAGCTAGGGCTAATAAACCATCAAATTTTACCCCTAGCATCACACCTTTTCCAGCAAGGCTCCACCTCCAAAA
Source organism: Zapus hudsonius (assembly GCA_004024765.1). Lineage (NCBI taxonomy): Eukaryota > Metazoa > Chordata > Mammalia > Rodentia > Dipodidae > Zapus > Zapus hudsonius. Next base: position 8,532 of record PVHP010044307.1, read on the forward strand.
TTACCATCAGCTGGGGGTCAAGCATCAAGGACACATGAGTTTATGAGGCACAGCTGACTCAAACCACCTCAAATAGGTACCCAATCAATAGAAGCCAACATCAGTATGCTTGGTTGCAGTTGCTATTATTTCTTTATGGACACAGAACACCATCTACTCAGATTTCTAGGCCACAATATTGTTTCTTTTGTTTCCATTTTCATGTTCTTTCCTTTTCCCTGATCCTTCCTCTCCTCTCCTCTCTTCTTTCTTATCTCTTCTTTTTCACTGCACTGAGCTTTGAGCCTAGGCAAGCACTTTACAGTTGTGCTATAGCCTCAGCTTTCTTTTATTCCTAATATGTTTTATTAAACTTGTGATGAAAGCCTGCTATTTTTTCCTCATTATGTCTTTAACTAAATAGATCCCTTGATTAATTAGTGAGGAATTTAATGACAAATTAATTTTTCACTTCATTCCACATAATTATTGACCTTTTTTGCTTCTGGTTTTGCTTCTTAGTTTAGATATTGCTGCCGAGGAAATTTTTTAGGTTATAAAAATTAGAATTTCAACTCTTATTTCTTATCCAACTTTTGGCTGTCATCACTGGCCTCACTGCATAGCTGTCCCTTCCTTTGAGTTCTCTGAAATCCACAAACACCTCAAATCCCTCCCGAGTCAGTTCCCCTTCTTCAGATATGTCAGCCCTTCATGACTTACTAATCCTTTCCTGCTCAATCACTACCCCAAAACACCTACTGCAAAGAATATGTCCCTGTCCTGCTGGTTTCCCTTCCTGTGATAGGAGCTCTGGGATAATAACATTTGTTCAACAACGTACTTAATATGACCAAGGTTTTTTATGTATTATAATCACAATAGAGACTAATGCAATGTTGTTTTTCCATAGTTTTCATTGTATGTGTGTATTAAGGTTAGAGTTTTAGTGATTTTTTATTTGTTTCAGATGTGTATGCCATGTGGTGTGCATGTATTGTATGTGCACACACATGCACATACATTTGTAGGCCAGAGGACAATCTTGAGTGTTAACCTCAGGAATGCCATTCACTTCTTTTGAGACAGGGTCTCTCATTGTGTTGGAGCTCACCAATTATGCTAGACAGGCAGGCTAATAAGAAGGAAATTGTTAGGTTTATTTACATGTTCATCTCACACCATTTAAATGTCAATTTTATGTGTAATTTATAAACATTACAAGATTTCTGAAGGCTTTGTATAATTATTTAATATTTGTGTGATATATTGCTACTTCTTGATGTGTGTTCTGCTGAATTAATTTCATACTAAGGCAGGTTAGGCAACATTTAAATAAGTTTCTGTTGTGGCAGAATTTTTGATAATATGACTTTCTGAGAAATAGAGACTATATTTTACTTGCCTTAACCATGGAAGAATAGATTTTAAGGTTTATCTCAGAAGATTTATTTGTATACACAATTCATATAACCATTTCCATTTTGAGTTGAGTTGGCTTTTTTTCTCCTTTCAATTTTGTTTATATTTTACCCTGGGAACTACATTTCCCAGAATCCCTTGCCAAAAGGTATACAGCTAACATTCTGCTGAAAGTGACTACAGGTGACCTAAAAGGTAGAACAAAAATATAGTGCCATTACCTTTGAGTAGTAACTGGCAGCAAACGGAATGCTATATTTCAAACAATATTACTAATAATTATGAGAACATAATAAAATTATAAGATATTTTAAAATTAGATTACACAAAACATTAGTGCTCTCTATATCTTAACACAACAATCTGCAAAATACAGCTCTCAGTTTATATTCTCTTTGGTAGTAAGTGACAAAAAGTACATATTCCAATTTAATCCTATTTAATAGGTTTATACATTGAATTGCTGATAATTTTAATTTGTTAAGAAATGAAGTGTTGGGCTGGAGAGATTGCTCAGTGGTTAAGGCACTTGCCTCCAGTGCCTAAGGCCCTGGATTCAATTCCCCAGTACTCACATGGGCCAGACCCACAAGGTGGTAGCTCTGGTGCACTCTCTCTCTCTCTCTCTCTCTCTCTCTCTCTCTCTTTTTCTCTCTCTGTGTGTATATCTCTCTGCTTGAAAATGAATAAATAAAATATTTTTAAAAAAGAAATGAAGTGTTTTGGTTGCACAGTTTTACTGTCATTTGACAATGAATGTTTTCCAAATTTGGCTAGTGCATGGTAATTAATACCTTTGGTTAAAAATAGCAACACTGGGCTGGAAAGGTGGATCAGTGGGTAAGAGCACTTGGCAGATGCAGGAGGGCATGAGAGGACCTGAGAATGCTTGAGTTCACTTCCCCAGGTCCCACATAAATGGGTCGGTGTGTCCATACAAGGCTTGTGGGGAGAAGAGACTGGAGAATAGCTAGGGTTCACAAAAACCATAACTCTACATTCAGTGAGAGAGTCTGTCTCAAGGGAGCACACAGATAAGTGATGAAAACAAGGGTCCCTGATAGTCTCCTCTGGTCACATAGCAAGAATGATACTGATTTCTTTTGTGTTTGTACATTTGTATATTACACATCTTGTCTTTCACTTCTTTCTTCCTGCTTTGTGGTTACCATATGGCTTCTGTACTAGTAGGCAATTTTTTATTGACCCTAGGAGAAAGAAGAAAGGCAGAAAAAAAGCTGAGGGGGGTGAATTATTCTTTTCAGGGGAAAGTTATCCTCTGGCCACATTAGCTGCCAGGAGGGCTGGTAACAAGAGTCATATGTATGGAAAAGCAAAACAATGGAGATGAAAGGGTGGATGAGCTTGGCCACATTTACTAAGTGCCTTTTCCTTCTTGCAAATTAGTTGTGTATATTTACCTAGTTAAGTACCAAAGCTTTAATAGTTTTCTTATTTTTTATGATGCCTATAAATATTAATTATTTTAGGTATTTTTCATTTTTGCTTTAAGTATTTATTTTCCTTCCAATTATATTTACACAATTCTTTGAAATAGTCATCAGTTTTATATTTTTTCATAGTTTGATGACTTTTCTATTAGCTTTAACATCTCAAAACATATCACATTAGTTTATTGTAATAAAATTTTTCTACAGTAACCAATTTTGGTTCATGATTCTTTTGATTAACATGATACTTGTGTAAATTTTTGTATGAACAAATTTGTTTTGACAAATTGTTCTACACTTTAAGAGCACACTATATTTTGTTGTTTAATCTTATACTGATGGACATTGGATTGCTTCTGATGTTTTACTATTATGGGTACTATTGCTATAATCAATTTTGGACAACTATATTGTGTGCAATATGTATTTTAATTTCTTTTGGAAATAACTGAAGTTGGTGGCTCATAGTGTATATATATTTAGTGCTATATAAAAATTCCAAGTTAGTTTTTTTGTGGTGGAATAAGTTCAGGCTCCAATAATGCATAATTCCAGTTGTTCATATACTCAGACATATCTGTTTTTGGGGAATTGAACCCAGGCTGGTAGTCTTTGCAAGCATGTGCCTTTAAGCAATGAGTCATCTTCCTATCCCCACTTTTTCCTTCAGTTGTTCTAATATAGGAGAAAAAATGGCATCTCAGTGTCGTGCCAATTGACATTATGACATTATACACCTCATAATGAGGAGTTCCTTGTTATTTTATTTAGCTTGTTTTGACAAATATCTGTTAGAATAGTTTGAATCTGTTTGTTGGATTATCTCTTTGCATAATTAATTTGTAGGAGTCCTTAAAATGCTCTCCATCTCAGTCATCAGTTAGGTGATTATTTCTTTATTAGCTCCCAGTTTCTGCCATGCCTTTTCAGTGTCTTTATTGTGACTTTCAAAAGTGTCTTTTTCATTTTTTATCAGAATCAGCTTTTTTTTAAATTTAAAGGCTTATGCATTTTCTATGGCTAGGATAAGTTTGTTTTTCACATGATATTTAAGTTTTTCTCTTACATTCTTTTATAATGTTTTTAACATTAGCTTCAATCTTTAAGTCTAGAGACTTCTTCAAATTAACTTTGTGTGAGGCATGAAACATGACACGGGGACTTATTATTTCTGATTTGTTTGTCCAAGTGTGCATTAGTCAGGGTTCTGTAGAATAACAGAACCAACAGAATAAATGGTAATCAAAAAAAAAGTGGGGGGGGATTTATTGGATTAGCTCACAGCAGCCCCACAATAGCAGTCTACAAGTCAAGGGACTGATAGGCACTCAGTCCATGTGGCTGGATGTCTCAGCAGTCCCAATCCAGCACTGAAGGCCTAAAGGCTTCCTGGGTTGACACTGGTCTTCACTCCAGTCTAGACGGCTGAGGAAGCTTTTTTTTTTTTTTTCTAATGTGTCCCATAGTGGAACCATTGGTGGCATATTCCCAGCAAGACAAAGAGGTTATCACCAGACGGGCAAATCCAATGCAAAACATGAGTGTTGTAGTCAGCTTTCTAGTTGCTGTGCAGAAAGAACCCAAACAAAAGTGGCTTGTGGAGGAATGGGTTTATTAGGTTTACAGACTAGAGGGGAGACTCCAGAGTGGCAGGGAAAATGACATCACCTCCACCATAGCACTGCAAACAATGTCAGGAAGGTGTGCCAAAAATTGGCAAGGGGAAGCTGGTTTATAATCCCCATAAGCCCGCCCCCAATAACACAGCTCCAGTGAGGTTGTAAACCCCAAACTGCCATCAGCTGAGGATCAATCACTGAGAACACATTCATTGGTTTGTGGGGGATACCTGGCTCAAGCCATGACAGTCTGTCCCTGGACCCCACAAACTAATAATCATACATGATGTAAATATAATGTGTTCAGCTCAACTCTTTTTTTATTGTCCATAATGAGTTACATTATTTAGTGGGCAAACAATGAGTTATTATCCCCAATTCCCCAATGTCCCCCTCCCCCATCCCCAATCAGCTGGATATCCTCCTCCATGGGTCCTCTGGATCAGTCCTTGTGACAGGGGACCATGGATAGCCTAGTATTCAGCCAAGTTCTCCTGGATCTAGTATGTTGTTACTGAGGGGTGCCATGCCTCTGGATAATCTCCCCCACCATGACTCTCACAATCTTTTCACCCCCTCTTCCGCTCAGTTCCCTGAATAGTGGTGGATGAGTATTAGGGCTGCTTTAATGTTGTGAGCTTAGGGGTCTTTGTGTTGAAAATCATTGGTTTCTGTCACCCTGGCTTATCCTGTGTTGATTGAATGGCTGTGGCTGTGGGTCCCTTGTTCATCCCATCATTCTCTGTGGGGTTTCATATGGATCCTCCACCATATGACTGTGGTGGCTCCTCTCTTGCCAGGATCTCAGCTTTCTGCCTGCGGTCGGTTGGTAGGGTTAGATGGGCCACAGCTCTCTCGCTGCATTCTGCAAAATACAAACACAATCTCCTTCAGAGAGTGAGATTAGTGTAGGTTAACAAATATACACAATTCTGGATTACCTAGATTCTATTTTTAGTAGACCTCAACAATAAAGCAGCCTTAATACTCACCTACCATGACTCAGGGAACTGAGCGGAAGAGGGGGCGGAAAGTTTGTAAGAGCCATGGGGGAGCAGAATACCCCCCTCAATGACAACATACAAAGGGGGGGGGGTGGAACCAGGTTGACTCCTAGGCTATTCACAACCTCCTACCCCAT
>PVHP010044308.1:0-14134 GCA_004024765.1 Zapus hudsonius
CCAAGAGACTTGTGTTATTGGTTAAGAATCATTGAGCTTGGAGTTAGAGATTGATGGTGCCCTGTTTGTTTTAAATCTTGTATTGGTCAATCTGTTTCTGCTGTGCCTCATGTTTTGCATTGTGAATGTTCTGTGCCATTATGGGTTTATTTTTGGTATTATGGCTCAGTTGAAAGCTGTGGGGACTTAAGAGTTGAGCCGAACATATTGTGTTTATATCTTGAATGATTATTAGTTTGTGGGGGCCAGGGGCGGACTGTCATGGTTTGATACAGGTGTCCCCCACAAACAATTGAATGTGTTCTGATAGATCGATCCTCAGCTGATGGCAGTTTGGGTTTTACAACCTCCATGAAGCTGTGTTGTTGGGGGCAGGCTTATGGGGTTATAAGCCAGCTTCCCCTTGCCAGTGTTTGGCACACCTTCCTGCCTCTGTTTGCAGTGCTGTGGCAGAGGTGATGTCCAGCCCTCTGCTCATGCCATCGTTTGCCCTGCCAGAATGGAGTCTCCCCTCGAGTCCGTAAGCCAAATAAACCCATTCCTCCACAAGCCGTTTTTGCTTGGGTTCTTTCTGCGCAGCAACTAGAAAGCTGACTGCAACAGATATCTTTTGTAGGTTTTATATGAAGATAATTCAAGTTAATATTTATAAAGCACTTAGAATTGTTCCTGGTGTCACATAAAATATACATTTTTAAATACACTGACTGGGAAATATAACTATTTGCTGACCCATGAATTATCCCATATTCAGAGTTATCATTTTATGAAATGTGTTATAAAGGCTGTTTTTTTTCTTGCATCTATCTCATCACCTTCTTTTTTCACTTACTCATTACATTCTACCATCCTTAAATCCTCATTTGTATCCCGAAGCCCTTTGTTCATTTCTGCAGTCTTCCTCCCACCACACACCTCTTTGTTCAACTGTCTAGTCTCCATGCTGCTTTGTCTCTCTGAGCATTTTTCTCCCATCTGGTATTTCACCATGCACATTTGATTCACCTTGTTTCCTCAAATTCTCAGGTCTGTCTCCTCAGCTCAAGAGACCACCATGTCCATGATACTACAGTATGTCTGTTATTTTCTTTCTAAAACCTATTGTTGTAAAAGAAAAAAAAATCCAGGAGAATGTACTATGTCAGAAAATCCAGAACTTACTAAAATAATTGAACATTTCCATTTAGGACTGCTTTGTGGCTTTTTGTTGTTGTAAAGATTTAAAAAAGATACAGAGGTCTGATAATGCTGATTTGCCAATATAATGAAGAGTGAAGTTGTTCACTTAGTTTTAAATTACCCAGATGGGCTCTGTTTCAAGAAAAGTTTTGTCTAAATGCAAAGGAGAATTTTGAGAATCAGAAAGTGCATGTTAAGTGAGTTTTTAAACCAATATTTTGTTATCTTTTATATTCATGCTCTGTAAACTTGACAATTTTTTTCATTAGTCGATTTTGATAGTCATATAACCAGTTCAGTTATTTCTTTTCTCATTACTACAGCCAGAAATAAAAATGTATAAAACATGTGCAAAACAAGACAAAACAAAAGTCTCTCTGGCATTTAATATGTTTTGACTGATTTTCTAGTTGCCTAAGAACAAGGGGTACATCCATTCCAGATGACCTAGTTGGAAGTTAAAGTCCAATTGTTCATATTTTATGCATGTCACAAATAAAGTAACATTTTGAACTCTTTTGGTATTTCTAATAAATTATGAGAGACTTAGTTGTGCTCAAAGTTTAATCTGGAGTCATTTCGGAAATGCTCTATAAATATAAAGTCTGTGCACTGAAGTGGATTCCTCCCAGAGTCATGTTGTTTCTTTACAGCAAAAAGTAATGTTTCAAAATACTGTTTTTTTTTCATTTTTCACTTTTTTATTAACGTTTTTACTGGCTTAAAATTATGTATATTCACACAACAATATGCTCAGTATCATAGGTTCTTAGATAAAGTCATTGAATCCATGATGACATTCCCCTTTATACATTCGTTATTCTCCCCCATGACATTCTTTCCGCCCCACTTCTGCATACTTCCCTGAGTCATAGTGGGTGAGTTTAAATTTTTCATAGTTATTAGGATTCTAAGAGTCTATAAATTTGTGTTTTGGATAATTTTGGGCACCCTTGGTGCCTCTCTCCATTATCCTTCCCTAGGTTAGCTGCCTTGCTGTGGGAATAGCTCCTTTGCTCGTCATCCCACTTCCTTAGAGGTTGTGTCAGGGCTCTACATGGTGAGATTGAGGTTGACCGTCTCCTGCATGGGTGTCCCCCATCAAATCAGGTCCCTTTGGTGGAGTTCGGTTGTCCCCAATTCTTGTTGCTTTCTGAAAAATACTAACAGTCTCCAGCAGAGAGTGAGATTATTATTAATCAATTGAGACAAATATTGCTAGGTTGGTGAGCGTTTGGAGGGTGTAGCCTATTCTGAGGACCTATGGCTTTTGAGGACTTCCCCACATAGATGGGATTCTTGGTCTCCATTCAGGGTTGCCTTGGGTCCCCATACCAGTCAGGGGTTCCCTGCCTCTGAGCAGATCTCATAGGCATTTAGCCAGCTGTTGATTACCCACCTAGGTTGGGTGCCACTACTGCACAGATGGGCACTTCTTGACTTGCTTGTCTGTGCCATATAGCAGTGTGTTCTTCACTCTCAGGTTGGTGTAACTTGAAGATGCCCCCTGCTCTCTCAGGATATCGTTGGTCTTGTTCCCCTGGCAGCTTGTGCAATACCTTCTGGCACTACCCAGGCTGCCATCTGGGAGCTGATTTCATTTCTGGATTCAGCAGGGTCTCTCAGTGTGGTGTGATATCAATCTGTGGAATCTTCAGCAATAGGGTCTCAAATTTTGCCTGAGGTGGCTAATCAAGGGCTGTGACGAAAGTTTGTCTTATTTTAGGGACCATACGGGTCACTCTGATCAACAGTTCATTGTGGGAGGTAACTACTTACTGGGTCGGGGAGCCAAAGGTCAGTGTTCTTTGTACCATAGGTAGGCTTCCACCTTCCCTTTGGGGCCCTATTGACCTCCTGAACTTGTTCAGAAGATAGGATTCTATGGAGTCAGATTATTGTTAGTTTAGGTTTGTGTACGCCTCCCCCTTCTGTTGCTTCCACACCTGCCCCCATTTCCTTCTTTCACCTTTGCCTTTCACCTGAATTACTAGTCATGTTTACTTACAGTTTGGTTTAACCTGATTAGGGGCCACAGATAAGGGAGAATATGTGGTGCTTGTCTCTCTGTTCTTGTGTGAGTTCACTGAGTATGATCTGTTCCAAATCCATCCATTTTTCTTTGAATTTCATTACATCATTTTTCCTAATTGCTGAGTAGAATTCCATGGTGTATATGTACCACATTTTTGATATCCATTTATCTAGCGATGGACATTTAGGTTGGTTCCAATTCCTAGCTATTATGAATTGAGCCACTATAAACATGGTTGTGCAGATGTCTCTGTGCTGAAATGAGGAGTCTTAAGGATATATGCCCAGTAAAAGGATAGCTGGGACAACTGGTAGTTCTATAACCATCCTGTTCAGAAGCCTCCACACTGATTTCCATAGTGGTTGTACAAGTTTGCTTTCCCACCAGCAGTGAAGGAGGGTTCCTTTTTCCCCACATCCTCACCAACATCTATTGTTGGTAGATTTTTTTTTTTTAATGATTGCCATTCTTACTGAAGTGAGGTGGAATCTCAATGTTATTTTGATTTGCATTTCCCTGATGATTAATGATGTTGAACATTTTCTTAAAGGAGAGTTAGCCATTTGTATTTCTTCCTCTGAGAAGTCCCTGTTGAGCTCATAGGTCCATTTTGTGAGAGGGCTGTTTGATATTTTATTATTTAATTTATTGAGTTCTTTGTAGGTTCTAGATATTAGACCTCTATCTGTGTTACAGCTGGCAAAGATTAACTCCGTACCTGATAGTGGCCTATTGGCTTTGAGTATGGTAAGTTTGTCTGTACAGAAGCTTTTTAGCTTGATGAGATTCCATTAGTTGAGTGATTGCTGTACTTCCTGGTTTACCAGAGGTTTCTTCAGGAAGTTTTCCCCACTCCTACTTCATAGAGAGTTCCCCATATTTTTTCTTCCAGGATTTTCAGTTTCAGGTCTTGTGTTGAGGTCTTTAATCCATTTGGAGGTGATTTTGGTGCTTGGTGAGAAGACTGGGTCTATTTTCATCTTTTTACAAGTGTTTATCCAGTTTGTCAAACACCATTTGTTGAAGATGCTATCTTTACTCCATTGGACATTGTTGGCATCTTTATCAAATATTAAGTAGCTATAGTTTCTTAATCTTAGGGCAGGGTCTTCAATTCCATTGGTGTGTCTGTCAGTTTTTATGCCAGTACCATGCTGTTTTTGTTACAATGGCTTTGTAATATATCCTTAGATTGGGTATGGTGATACCTCCCAATGAACTTCTTTGACTAAGGATAGCTTTGGATATCCAAGACCTTTTGCCTTTCCAAATAAATTTGGAAATTATTTTTTCTATGTCTAAAAAATGACGCTGGTATTTTAATTGGCATGACATTGAATTTGTATATTGCTTTTGGGTATTGCCATTTTCACGACATTAATTCTGCCTATCCAGGAGCATGGAAGATCTTTCCATCTTTTAGTGTCATCTTCAATTTCCTTCTTCAGTGTTTTTTATGTTTTCATTATACAAGTCTTTAACATCCTTGGTTAGTGTTACTTCCAAGGTGTATCACTTTTTTGAGACTATTGAAATGGGACTTTTTCACTGATTGCTTTTTCTGTGTGCACATCATTCGCATACAAGAAGGATACTGATTTTTGTGTGTTAATTTTGTGTACTGTCACTTTGCTAAAGGAGTTAATTAGTTTAGTGATAATGTTCTTTGTGTCTGTTACATATAAGATCACGTCATCTGCAAAAAGGGATAGTTTCACTTCTTCCTTTCCTATTTGTATCCGTTTTATGTCTTTTCCCTGTCTTATTGCATTTTCTAGAACTTCAAGAACTATGTTGAAAAGTAGTGGTGAAAGTGTACACCCTTTTATTGTTCCAGAATTTAGTTGGAACTCCTTGTGTCTTTCCCCATTGAGTATGATTTTGGGTTTAGGGGAATTATATATAGCCTTTATTATGTTTTGGTATAGGCCTTCTGTCATAGTCAGCAACATGCCACTGGGATGAATCTTCAAAACAGGCACAGTTTTGGGAGGAAAGTATTTATCGAAACTACCAATTGAGGGGAAGTTCTGTAACAGCGAAAGAGGCTGGCTCTCTTTCACAGGTCCAAACAGAGAGAAAAACCCATAACCTACACCATGCACACAGAACAGGGACAAGCAGGAGGGCCAAAGAGAGAATTTTTTCCCCTTTATATAGCCTTAGGGTGGGGTCTTAGAACCCTTCCCCAGACTAAATGGCTTCCTGAGTCTCTGGAATTTCCTTCCAGCACTGCCCACACAGGAAAGGATGTTTACTTCTAGCTTCTATAAGCTTCCTTACATCTTGCCCCCTCCTGAGAGGCTGCCTTCCTGTAAATATCCTCATAGACCTACACAAGATCACTTGAAAGATCGAGTTGACATCAAAACTTAACCATCACAGTCTACCTCTTGTCAACTTGACATCAAACCATATCTCCTTACATCATAATTCCTAAATAAAGATAATAACAAAATCATAAATCTGCCTAAAATTATATAACTCTCCCACATACAACTGCAGATATGTAGTCTCCCCCTAATATAAGGCAAGGTCCCTGAACTGCAAGTTTTGGAAACCAAAATAAGTTACATGCTTTTAACATATAGTGGCACAGAGCAAACATTTCCAACTGCTATGAGGCATAACAAGGAGAGACTGGACCAATGCAATCTCAACATTAGGCAAACATCCACATCTGCAGTTCAACTCCCATAGTACAACCAGTGACTGACAGTCTCCAGATTTTCTGATTCTGTCCCTCTGGTTTGACTGAGTACCTGGGCAAACTTCCATCCCAAGCCAACAGCACTCCATGGTAACCCTTGCAATGTCCTGGTATGTCCAAAACGTCTTCAGGTCTCCATTGCAAACCACAGTCCACCTTCCAATGGCTTCACTTGCCAATCAGGGATTTCATGCCCTATTCCAAATACAGCATTTCAGCATTGGCTCCTGGAACCATGTGCACTTCACAACCCACTCCATGCATACATTTCTCATGCTTCCAAATGCAATACCAGGTATGCAGAACACAGCCATGTTGTTAATTCAGGGACAAAATAGATGCGACTTTGAAGAGCAGAGTCTTTTCTTTCAGCAATTTCCTTTCCAAAGAGTTTGCACAGTGCATCTTTCTGTTCTTCCTGAGTGGAAACACCTTAGGCATTTCTTCATTGTTTCAATGTAAAGCAGTTGGGCCATAATCAAAAGCCAGTCTCTGCCAGTAAATTAAAATTCCTTTTAGGTTTTTCTAACTTTAAATCTTAAATTCTCAGTCCCATATCCATAGCCAAACACACAGTCCGTTACTTAAATTTAACCTTGGTCAAACTCTCTGGGCATGGGCAGTAGGATGTATCACCCCTTTACCCAGGCACACATTTATATTAAGGTTTTCTGCAGTCTCTCCTTCCCTGTACAAATTTCACAAGCAAAGCCTCCAAATGTAATTCTCTCTGCACTGAGCATTTCCATGGTCTCACCAGAATAGTCTATAAAACTAGGCTTACTGCTCTGGAAGGCATCTTCAGTTGCAAGTACCAAGTCCATGTCCATTCTTCCAGCACACAAGTTCCAGAAGATCAAAATCCACATGGTCAGATTCATCTTAGCGAATCACCCCACTTCTGGTACCAAATCTGTCATAGTCAGCCACACACCGCTGGGATAAATCTTCAAAACAGGCACAATTTGGGTGAGGAAAGTATTTATTGAAATTACTGATTGAGGGGAAGTTCTGTAACAGCGAAAGAGGCTGGCTCTCTTTCACAGGTCCAAACAGAGAGGAAAAACCCATCACCTACACCATGCACACAGAAAAGGGAATGGGCAGGAGGGCCAAAGAGACAATTTCTTCCCCTTTATATAGCCTTAGGGTGGGGTCTTACAACCCTTCCCCAGGTGTAATGGCTTCTTGAGTGTCTGGAATTTCCTTCCTGCACTGCCCACACAGGAAAGGATGTTTACTTCTAGCTTCTTTGAGCTTTCTTACTTCTTACCCTCTATTTAGAGGATGCCTTCCTGTAAACATCCTCAGAGACCCACCCAAGATTACATGAAAGTTCAAGTTGACATCAAAACTTAACCATCACATTTTCTATTCCAAGTCTCTGAAGTGTTTTGATCATGAAGTGGTATTGAATTTTGTCAAAGGCTTTCTCTGCATCTATTGAAATAACAGTAAGGTTTTTGTGGCTGAGTTTATTAATGTGGTGGATTATGTTGATTGATTTCCGTATGTTGAACCAACCCTGTATTCCTGGGATGAAGCTTACCTGACAAAGTTGGATAATACTTTGGATGTGTTGTTGGATTTTGTGATGATTTTTTTCGGAATTTTTGCTTTTAAGTTCATCAGGGATATAGGTCTATAGTTTTCTTTTTTGGATTTATCTTTGTCCAGTTTTGATATTAGAGTGATGTAAGCATCATAGAAGGAGTTTGGAAGAATTCCATGTTCACCAGTGCCATTAAAGAGCTTCATAAGGAGTGATTTCAATTCTATGATGAATGTTTGGTAGAATTCAGCTGAAAATCCATCAGGACCTGGACTTTTCCTCCTGGGAAAAGTTTCTAATTATGTTTTCAATTTTGGTGGATGTGATAGGTTTATTTAGGAAATTTATCTGCTCCTGATTTAGCTTTGGTAGATAACTGTCCAGGAAGGGTTTGTCATTCTTGCTTATTTTTTTACAAATAACCAGCTCCTTGTTTCATCAATTTTTAAATTGTTTTTGTTGTTTTCTATTTCATTGATCTCTGCCCTGATCTTAATTATTTCTTTTTGTCTTGAGTTCCTAGGGTTGGTTTGTTCCAATTTTTCCAGGGCCTTTAGCAGGTTGGTAAGGTTATTAATTTGGGATCTGTCTTTGTTATGTAGGCATTCAGTGCTATAAATTTTCCCCTTAGGACAGCCTTCATTGTGTCCCATAGGTTTTGGCAGGTTGTATTTTCATTATTTATCTCAAGAAAATTTTCAATTTCTGTTTTAATTTCTTGAACTACCCATTCACTATTTAATAATGTATTGTTCACTCTCCAACAGTTGGTGCATTTTCTGTTTTTTTTTCTCCCATTGTTTATTCCAGCTTCAGTGCATTGTAGTGTGATATGATGCAGGGTGCAAAATCAAAAAATTTTAAATTTATTTAGAGAAGATTTGTGACCCAATATATGATCTATTTTGGAGAAAGTTCCATGATCTTCTGAGAAAATGTATGTTGGTATAGTTGGGATGGAAAGTTCTATATATGTCTGTTAGATCTATTTGGTCTATGTTCGTGTTAAGTTCTATTATTTCCCTATTGTTCTGTCTGGTTGATCTGTCTATAGTTGAAAGTGATGTATTAAAGTCTCCAACTATGATGGAATTGGAGTTTATTTTAGATTTGTTTTCCATTAATTTTTGCTTTATGAAATGTGGTGTACCTGTATTTGGTGCATACATATTTATGATTGCTATGTCTTCATGTTGGATCATTCATTCTCTTGCTGAGTAAGAAGTAGCCTTCCTTGTCCTTTTTAATTAATTTTAGTTTAAAGTCTATTTTGAGAGATATTAGTGTAGCCACTCCTGCTTGTTTTCTATTTCCCTTTGCTTGGAATATCATTTTCCATCCTTTCACTCTGAGGAGGTTTTTATCTTTAGAGGTGAGGTGGGCTTCTTGGAGGTAATAAATGCAAGGGTCCACCATTCTGATTTGTCCTGCTAGCCTGTGTCTTTTTATGGGAGAGTTGAGACATTAGTATTCAAAGTTATAACTGTGAGACTTGACTCAATACCTGCCATAGTGAAGGGTTTATATGATTTGGTGCCTTGTGTGTTGTTTTGTCACCTCTAGACTTCATTATCATGCCAACCTCTAGATGGCTCTTAGGGTTGGTTGTTTGGCTCTTTTGTGTGGAGTATTTCATGTAGAATTTTCTCTAGTGTTGGTTTTGTTTCCATGTAGTTGTAGAGTTAGATTTTATCATGGAATATTTCCCTTCTTCTTTCCATTATTAGGTAAACTTGTGCAGGGTACATTAGTTTGGGTTGAAAGCCATAGTGACTGAGACTTTGAATCTCTCCATTCCAAACCCTTCTTGCTTTCATGGTTTCCATGGAGAAGTCTGATGTGGCTCTGATGGGTTTGTCTTTATATGTGATTTGCTGTTTTACCCTCGCTGCTTTTAGAGTCCTCTCTTTGCTTTCAATGTTTAGGGTTTTTACTATAATGTGCCTTGGGAAAGTTCTTCTTTGGTCCAGTCTGATTGGTGTTCTGTGTGCTTCCTCTATTGAATGGGACTCTCTTTCACAAAAATGGGGGAGTTTTCTTCAATAATTTTGTTGAATATGTTCTTTATGACTTTTGTCTGACTTTCTTCCCCCTCTGGTATCCCCATGATTCAGCGATTTGGTTTCTTAAAGGTATCCCAAAGATCTCTCATATTTTGTTTACATGCTTTTTTGAACCTGTTCAGATTTTTTATTTCCTTATCATCGTCTTCTGTTTTATCTTCCACATCTGAGGATCTATCTTCCCAATTATTGATTCTAGTGGTGAGTTATTCTAGAGAGGTTTTTTTTTTTTTAATTTCCATTTGGTTCTTATTTTCTGATACAGCTTTTTGATTTGCTTCTATCTTTATGTTGAATTGTGTTTTAATTTCAAGGTTTGACTTGCTTACAGCTTCCTGATACTCATTCTTGCATTTGCTTATGTATTCTTTCAGTTTGTTTAGTTTATTCTTGAGTTCTTCTATTTGCTGGCTTCCCTTTAGTTCAGACACAGATCTACCCAAGTCCATCTGTTTCTCCTCAATTATATTAAGCCTGGTGGCAAAGCTTATAAGTTGGCTCTGTACCATTCCTCAGTGATTTTCCATACTTGCTTCTATTTCCATCTTTAGCTTCTTCAATGGGTCCATGTCACTTTTATCCAAACTTAGTGTCCTCTCATCATGGGCTTGCGTCTGTACTCCCTCTTTCATAGCTTCACTGTTGACCTCCCAATTGGGACTTGGTGGGTTTGATGTGTGGCACTCAGCTGGTATGTTCTTCTTGTGTTGTTCTTTGCCCATTACAGATCCACTTAGAGGGGTTGGTGGTGTCCTTATGTTGAGCTCTCCTCAGCTATGTGGGCAGGGTCTGTTCTGGATTTCATAGGCAAGGTTGGGCACTTGCTTGGAATTTCTGGGACAGAGTGTGCCCTCAGACATGCAGCTGGCCTGATGATTGTGCTGGGTCCAGTGGTTGGGGCTTCCTGCACCCTCAATCCAGTGGCTTTGCTTGTTAGTGTGAATCTGATGCACCTGCAGACAGAAGCTGAGCCTGCACCTGCATGTGTAGGGCTGTGGGCAGGATACGCCCTTTGAATGGAGCCTGATGGCAAGGGTGCAGGCTGGGCTGTACTCGAATGGTGGGAGCCTACAGGTTAGTCCATGGGTGGTGCTGTGCTCCCAAGCTAGTATGGGTGCAGGCAGGGCTGCACATGTAGGGAGGGAGCCTTCAGGCAAGGCTATGGGTTGTGGGACCTGCCTGAGTCTGCCTGTGCCTGCCTGGAAGCTACAGGGTGGGTAGGGGGCTGTTGTGGGGTTCCTGGGACTCACCTGAGGCCGTCTGTGCTTGCCTGGCATCTATGAGGTTGCTCCGGGTTCCTGGTACCAGCCTGAGGCTACCTGTGACTGCCTGGCAGCTATGGGGCAGCACAGGATTCCTGGGACCCGCCTGAGGCCACCTGTGCCTTCCTGGCAGCTATAGGGTTGCACAGGGTTCCTGGGACCTGCCCTTAGCTGCCTGAGGCTGCCTGTGCCTGCCGGGAAGCTGTGGTCTTCGTGGACTTCTGGGAACCAGGCTAGGTCTGCTTCCCCAAGGACTGAGGTCTGCCTGAGTGTGGGGGTGGGCCTGGGAGATGAGTGTGTCCAAGGATCGGGCACTGCATGGGAGTAAAGGGGCCCCGGAGGGAAGGGTGCCTAGCTGGCAAGGGTTCCTGGTCAGGACACTGCTGGGAGGAGACAATGGGCTACATGAGCTTGTGGTGGGGGAGGGGTGGGTCTCCGTTCCTCTGTGGTAGCAGAGAGCAGCTGGGGAACCCGGTCTAGGCTGTTGTGGGAGCTGGGGAGGGGGTCTGCCTTGGGTCGGACTGGCTGGGGTCCGTGGTTTGGATCCCAGCTGGAAACTCAAATCGTTATATGTAGTGTCCTGGCTGAGGCTGCTACTCTTTGGCCATGTTCCAAAATACTGTTTTCTTATAAAAAGGAAGGGAAGAAGGACAGAAGACAGACAGAGGAAGGAAGGAAGGAAGGAAGGAAGGAAGGAAGGAAGGAAGGAAGGAAGGAAGGAAAGAAAGAAGCAAGGGAGAGTGAAACTCAGTTTGCTTAAACAAAGGAGAAAAGAAGGAAAAATATTTGGTATTAATCATTAACCATAACAAATTTTGATGAATTAAATATTTATGTTAAAATATAACAGATTCTCAGATTAGATGGGGGGGGGTAGAAGAAAATAAAGCAGCCATAGGCTTCTTAAGGCATAAAGATCCAGAAAAGTTGAAAGTAAAGGGATGGAAGACAGTATACCCCTCCAAAAAAGTCACAAATAGGAGTATATTGAATCAATATTTATAATGGAATATATAGGGGAAAGAAACTCCCAATATATTAGGGAACTTGGTTTCAAGGTTCTAAGATATTTGTATTTAAAAATAATAATATAACATCCAGTACTACTAAAATATATCAACTGGAAATATATATCTCTATATATATGTATATATATGTGTGTATAACATTTGACTATAAATTGAAAAAAATACATTGAAAGAGAAAATATGACATGTATACTTTCCAATGAAAATTCTGTTGTTTTATATAACACAACTTTGTAAAGATCATGTCCCAAAAAATTTAAGATCAGCAATCATGGAAATCTATTGAGTATATTTTGTATTGAAATAATGATGAGATATATATTTATATACATAGAAAACCTTGAATATTTAGTTTTGAATGTTTTTATAGTTCATAACCAATAGAAAAGTGTTTGAGTATAACTAATCAGTTTAAATTAATATCAATATAATATAATATCAATATAATATATTTGATGCCTTGTGTTAAAAATATTTCAATGTAATTTTATTTTTACCACATGAACAGAGAAACAGAGAAAAACTCTTGTTATTAGGCATTTTACATATATCTTTAATGCAATATTTCCAGATCAAAGTGCTGAATATCAATCATCACTATTTAGTCCTGTGCAGCTCATGTAGACTCACTGGGACTCATTTCAATCTCTTGGATGGAAAACTGATTACAGGTATATTTGTGGGTCAGAGCTGGCAGATTACCACAAGAAAGTCCCAGAGGAGTCAGTAGGAAATGTCTTAGCTGGTGGGGACTAGACAACCAAGAGTCAAACAGAAGAAACACAGATGGAAAGGACCATCTGGCTACAAGTAGAATGTTCCATCTCCAGGAAGAAATGATTTGGGAAGATCTGGGTATAGCTGGTAGGGGTAGATGCAAGGACACCAGAATTTTGGGCCTACAATAGGATATAAGAGAAAGAGACAGATCAGGCTCCTTTCTCCAAGGAAGTGATAGAATAAAAAAAGGAGACGTAGGTAAAAGAATGCACATAGTAAAGTTAAGAAGCTGTTGTTTACAGAGTACATGTTGCAGGGCTGAGGACGTAGACTGTGATAGCTGTGACAGGATCTTGCTTAGTTGTAACTGAGGTTAGCATAAGATTTACACTAATTCTAGACAGCACCCTGAGAATCTTCAGTGGGTGGGAAAAATTATGTTGGAGAATGTCCTGAAGGTGTGTTTCCAGACCCTTTTAATCAGCTCAATGTAACTCCACAAACATACACTGGGAGAGAATGCATGCCACGGTGGGAACTAATACAGACTTAATTTATTTACACAATCCTGCCACAAGCTCTCCTTGTGTGTCCAACTTCTAGTTCTTCAACTACATATTCCTATTTCTTAAAAATTGATGCATTATGTATGTGCACACATGTACATGTGCAAGGAGCAGAGGATAACTTCAGGAATCATTCCTCAGGAACGCCATCCATCTATTTTG
Source organism: Zapus hudsonius (assembly GCA_004024765.1). Classification (NCBI taxonomy): domain Eukaryota; kingdom Metazoa; phylum Chordata; class Mammalia; order Rodentia; family Dipodidae; genus Zapus; species Zapus hudsonius. The sequence continues at coordinate 13,278 of PVHP010044308.1, forward strand.
AGACAGGGTCTCTTATTATCCTGGAGTTCACCAATTAGGATAGACTGGTTGGTCTGTGAGTCCAACCTATTCACCTATCTCCACCTCTCCAGCCCTGGAATTACAGCTATATACTACATGCCTGACATGTTTACATTGTTCTGAGGATTGAAATCAGGTCCTTGCGCTGATAAAGTAAGCATTTTATTGACTGAGTTATTTCCCAGGACCTTACTTCTAGTTTTTATTTTGACAATTATCATGGTGTCCCTGATTACAGTTATTATTAGAACTGGTTCCTTCCCTCACTGAGCTGTTGACCAAAGTGACTCATGAGATTCCAACAACAAGACAGAATTCTGTCAAAGCTCTTGAGTGCTTTCCCCAGGCCTGAGGCAAAACCCTGTTACTGAAGAAACCACAGACTGCATCAATCAGCATCGAGAAACCCTTCAACGTCCGGAATGGTATCCTGCCCCCAGAAGGCAGTTAGTGTAGTGCTGGAAGGCACGGCATAGGCGGCCAGGGGAAAATGATCTACGACAGCTGGACTAAACAGAGACCACTGACAGGAAACACAATCGGTGGTTATGAGTAGGCTGACCACACCTCCCAGTAGGAGTGAGCAGCGAACCAAGAGAGGAGCACTTGTAAAATGGAGGAGCCTGGGCCTGGGGAGGACAATCAACAGCTTTCAATTCGGCCAATTTTCCACTTAGTGAGGGGGTCCCCTTGTCTGGAACTTGGGATTCAGGGTGAAAGGCACCGGATCCCATACTCTTAGGCTCCCAAGACAAGAAGCATTATGGGACCAATTGATAGGGAGGCTACTAAAAACCGAATCCTGGTAATCTAAAATTGTGTGTATTTGTTAACCT